>RJWT010024231.1:0-16545 GCA_004365215.1 Cuniculus paca | reverse complement strand
TATATGCAAACCGTAACAACTAGTAGTTGTCCAAATCGAAATCATCTTTCATTTAATGTACAAGTTTCACCCATCATTTTATTGTTACAATAACTATTGTGTGTAATATAATATTAATTATGAAAATACTAAGTTTGTATTCTCAGTATTTTTCTTCAGTTTATGCAACTCTCACCTACATATTACTAACATGCTCAGAGTTGATTATCCTGGAATAAGTAAAACTTTCCCCTCAAATATTCCCAGAAAGGTTTTAACTCCATCTCTTTTGGCAACATAGAAGATCAAGATATAGAATGGAAAAATAGTTCATACTCTTCTACATGAGATATTGTCATAATTTTTCACAAAACTGATAAAAAGGGAAAAACAGCTCTGGATTGCTCACACCAAAAATCAACCTCAACGTGCCTGCCCTACTGGATTCTCAATGAACAAAAGGACATAGACTGTGTACATGAATGACAACAGAGAATTTTATATCAAAATTTTTTTAAAAAATCTTAGCAATTGTACATTATTCAAAGAGGGTTACTTGATTACTCTTTCAAAAATAGTAACTTTCAGATCCTTTACAGTGGGTCTTTTTTTTTTTCAGATTTGTCAACACTGCACATATAATATAATTTTTATATGTGTTTATTAAATTTTCCTTTCTAGAGTGTAAACTGCATAAGGAAGGGACCATATTGATGTTATTTACTGCTGTATGACTAGCACCTATTATGTAAGAAGGTGTTCTCTAAATATCTCTAAATGCATAAATAAATGATCAGGTCTGAACTGTTTAGAATTCACTCAACAGTTAATACATTTAATTATATTAACATTTAGTATATATGCATTTAAAGTTATATGTATGCACACATATCTCATAACATTAGAATTTGTGACAGGCTGACATTTAAATATAGGCTATTTGATTATAAATATACCTAATATATATGAATGTCACATATGCAATCTTGAGATAAGTCTCTGAGGCACAAATCTTTAGCAAATTAATACTAAAGATTTTTGGAATCAGTGAAGATATATGTTTAGCTTTAGTCTATCTCCAAAGCCTACCAAAGTATAATATAGTGAAGAAAGGAAAGCATAAAACTAGTGGTCCTCAAAGAGAATGGGAAGAGATATGATGAATGGGAAATGTAGAAATGTTGGGAGCTGAAGTGTGAACAGAGTACTCGTAGCTGACTTAGCAGAACAGAAAACAGTGAAACATGACCTTGAGGAGGCAGGAGTTAAGAGGATATACAGTACAATGATTAGTGCTACAGAGCATGACCAGAACTCAAGAATGGCATGAAGCAAATTCCTCTGATGGTGAAAAGGTAAAGCAAGAAAGATTGATTGAAAGTGAAGAGAGAGAGAGCAGTCAGCCAGCTAACTAGGGTACTGGGTTTGCTTTTCACAAAGGTCGAATCAGGAAGCAAGCATATAAATTCCTGGACCCCAGACTTTGGAGGTAGAACATCAAAACAAAAGGTAGAGCATCAACACAAAAACAAAAAGAATAAGTTAAAATTTTTATGATGAAAGATGAGAAGTCCCAAGTTTCTTCTCTTTGACTTTCTTATTCATTATTGCCTTTTCTAGTCTGGATGATAGCTCACCAAATTATCTGAGTTCATCATAGTAATTGGGACAATACGAGGGAAATTTTAAAAATTTGTAAAAGGACCTACCTAAGCTGTCCTTTCAAACATATACAATAAGCCTGAAATATATGGGACTAGAACTTGGAGAATACTAGACATTAAAAAGGAAAATCGACACTAACTTTCAATCCCAATTTAAATGAATTGAACTATTAAAAAATCAGAGCTACAAAGGAAACACGTTGCTACAGAAAAATTTCAGGGTTCTTGACTGACATAAGCAAATTGAACTATAAGAAGAATCAGGGCTGCAAACGGCTTTGAAAGCCATAAATTGTAAAATCAATATGCTAAGCTACTAGAAGCCAATATGAAAAGCACAGTGCAGAAGCACTCTACTGATCCTGCTCCCACCAATATCTGGCACCTCCATTCTATTCATTAAATTTCAACAGGTTTGCCTTGCTTGCCAAATAGGCCTGCAGTGCTTACTAGCAGTAAGAAATGCTCTGTAAGTAAGAGGAGGGAAAAGATGCCCAGTAGCAACTGAGCTCAACATGACAGACTCTTCCAGGTACCCAAGATAGGAGAAAATGAACTGTTTTTAAAACACATATCAAAAAAAATGACATGAAGAGAGGAAGTAGATTAAGAGGTTGAATGTTAGAAACAGAGCATGAGAGAAAACAGAAGTCTGGGAAATAGAATGTCATCAACTAACCCTGATGGCACTAATTCCCTGGGTAGTTAGGTTCCTTGTACCTTCTTTATAAATTAAGGTCAGTAGTGTCTGTATAAATTAAGGTCAGTAGTAGGCTTTGTCCTACTACCTAGGCAGGAGGTCCAATTTCAGGAACTATCTGTGGAAGCCCCAAGCCCCCTTCTTCCATGGAAGAGAGTGAGTGAGTCCAGTGGGAAGACTATTTTGATATTCAGATAGCATCATTATCACTATGCCTTATATCACTATGTAAATATTTGTAAATAGTTATACTAAAAATTAATATTTGGTAATAAAAAACAAAATTGGTTCTTAGCTTAAAGAAGTTTAGTTCTTTCCCTTTTTATTTTACCTTTTTCATGTTTATTTTTTCTGTATCTTCTTTAATGAATTGTCTTTTGAATCTATTTATATTAAAAAATGAACAAATGGCAAAATCTTGTCAGTCCTTTAGAAATAATATGCCTCGAAAAAGGGCAATTATCAACTATAACGTAGTTTAGGCATTTAAACTTGCTAATTCAATTTAAAGTTTTTTTAGACTTTTAAGAAATAAAAACATATTCAATAAGTTCTCTTAAGTAATTTGTCCAATTTTTTTCTATCATTTAAGAGTATAGAAGGTAGATCATTAGAATAAATCAGCAATTACAGTTAAATGTTAGCAAGTATACTGATTAAAATTACCACTCTTCTAGAAATAAATTTAGCCTTTTTTACATATATATTAATATTCTGTATATTAAACACAGGCCAAAATAATCCTATATTCCCATTTAAACTAGTTTACATCTTTGTAACTAATATATCACATCCAAAACATACAATATACATCGAAATTAATTCATACATGATGTAAATGACCCATATCTGTATATCCATCTGTTATTAGGTCAATCAATATTACAGTAAATTCAATTATTACATGTATGAGCCAGGTCTAGTATAGATTATACACAGTATGTTAATGTTTATATATACTATATATGCAGTATACAAATTAGAGATTAATGACTTTAATGGAAAATTAGCTCTATGATTTCATTAGTGAATTTTGACTTTACTTTTGAAATATAGACATGCATGCAATAAAAGATAAGCCACAAACTTCCAAATAAAATAAAGCAGCCACCATAATATGGTCTAAATGAGTAACTTTCACAAAATTCAATGTCCATTACAAAGATCTTCCACTACCCTTGATGGGTCATCCAATTTGCTGCTATAAGCATATTCTGTAAAGTTATTTTTTCATGTTACATTTAGGTGACTTTTGTAGAGATAAAAATGCCTTCATTTCAGTTTTTATTATTCACTCAGTCATATCCTTATCAAAAGCAATATTAATCTTGAAGTGGTGACATTTTATGTAAAGAAAACTAGGCTCTATGCTCCAATTCCAAAAGACCATGAAAGTATATCTGATGTTTGAGGTAATAGTTATATGAATTTCAAAAACTTAAGAAATTATTGAAGCTTACCAACATTTCTATGATGGCTATTCTATGATAAATCTGGCATGAACGTGGAAAATTTCTGAAACATTTCAGAAATACCCATGTAACACAAACCCTAAAAGGTTGGCCTGTTGTATGTAGAAAAAAACAGTGACAGAAAATCATTGTGTCACAGAAGAGCCCTTATTAAACTAGGCTCAAGTCTTAGGCTTTGTCAGAATGCCCAGAAATTCTCACCCTTGGAAAGCACACTGAATGACTTTGTCTGCAACTCTCTGTGCTACAAGGCAATTTAGTTTGGGAAATATTGCAGAACTCAGAGATTTCAATAATATTGTAGTTTCAATAACTTGATTGGAAACAAAATTGAAACTGTATCCCCATCCTAATCTCCTTGATGTTATGAATGTAGACAGCAATACAGTGGTATCACTATACTACTATGTCACTGTAGCATGTGTTGTAATTTTTAAAAGTATCTTGAAAGATCATTTAAACTCATCACTACTTTGTACTCTTTAGACCTAATCCAAACTTGTTATGTAATTTTTTGATAAAGAAACTTCATGATTTTAGCTCTTAATAAATTTAAAAATGAACTTCAGAATTACTGTTATTCTTTTTGTAATCTTGCATATTTTGTTACATGCATCTTAGAAAACTAGGAATGGAAAAGATTCATAGATTTCACCAAAATACCAAAGACACTAAGAATGCAGCCCACAAGTTAAACAAGCAGTGTCATATCATATAAAATCTACCATATAGAGTGATTTCTTTTCTATACTTGTGTAACTCTAAGCACACACAAGGAGATTACAAAGTACCAATATCCACAGAGGGATTGAGAGTGATTGGATGAAGAATTATTTACGTAAAACAAATATGGATAGTTCAGGAAATACTATTTCTCTCCCTATCCAACATTAGTATCAACACCTGGTGCAGAGTTCCTGCTAAAGCAAATAAATCTGTCATTTCATTGCTGAAGTTATGCTGAAGTTTAGAAAATAATTGAACTCAGTATTTTCCCAAGAGCTCACACTTTGGAACCAAAAAGTGGATATTAATGAAGGCTGAGTGCTAAAAAACAAGTAACTGAAGAACTACTATTGTGCTTTCACACTGATGAGACATTGAAAAGAAAACCTTCCACTTGTATTTCTAATATAGGAATAATCTAAAACCTTCAAGTGCTCGAAAATTGACAATTTTCATCATATACACTTATCACAATTAGATTCTAAATTACATTTAAGAAACATGAACATATATCACCTACCAAATTCTGAGGTCACTGAGTTAAAGACATTTTGAGGAACAAGAAATCTATTGCTTTGGTTTGAATGTACCCTCCAAAATTCAAGTTGAAATTTGTTACTGTAACAGCCTTTAAAGTTAGGTCTTTTAAAACATGATTACATATAAAACACTAAAACATGATAGTTTTTTTCCCTCAGATCTGAATTAATGCCACTATCACGAGAGTGTGCCAGTCATATGAGAGAGTTTGCTGTCAGTCTGTTCCCTTTGCCCCTCTTCTGTCTGGTTTGTGCTTGCTTGCCTCTCTGCCATGTTATGGTGTGACATAGAGGCCCATGCCAAACACCGGCAATAGGCTCTTGAACTTCTCAGTCTCTCAAACACTGAGAAATAAATTTTTAACTAAATTACCTAGTATGGGACATTCTGTTACAGCAGCAGAAAGTGAAGCAAAACAACTGTATTTTCCAAAAATTAAGTTTTTCAATTAATTATGCCACAAGTAGTCAATAGGTACCTACTATCAGCAAGGTACAAATTGCTAACAGATTATTTCCATAGCAATACTGCAGATGTATGGTTAAAAGTATTCTCACATGATATGAAAAGCTTTCTACTAGTATACATGAGGTATTCTTCCTTTTGCAGTGATAACATAGTATAGCCCATCATTCATAATCAAAAGGTAACATTTTTAGTGAAACTATGGTAAAAATGTTTTCCATAACTGTATAGAGATACTAATCAACAGCCCATGTGCATAACAGAAAAAATTTCTGTGCAGAGATTCATAGGAAATAGATTCGTGTCTTTAAGTATAAATGGGACAGGAATAATATAAAATCTTACAAAGTATATATGGGCCTATT
Organism: Cuniculus paca; assembly: GCA_004365215.1. Taxonomy (NCBI): domain Eukaryota; kingdom Metazoa; phylum Chordata; class Mammalia; order Rodentia; family Cuniculidae; genus Cuniculus; species Cuniculus paca. The sequence goes on along the minus strand of RJWT010024231.1, from coordinate 10,634 downwards.
TCAATTGCTATAAACACATTAATTCATTTTTTTAAAAATAAATTCTCAGAACTCTGCCATCTCTTCATTTTCATTTTAGTCTTAATTCTCATTTCATGTATTTGAAATTTTAGAAGCAATTAGGGAATGTTTAAAAGTGCTACTACATATTTATGTGATTAGTGAAATTAAGTAATTAATGTAAATAATTATAATCTAGCAATTATGATTTGTTGTGTTTAATAAAATACTTAGAATGTTAAGGAATTTCATGCAAAATAGGATTTTTCAATGTAAAACTTTGCCAGTTTAATTCGTATCTAGTCAGTGTTTCTGTTAATAATGCCACAAAGGCTAGCAGATTCAATTCCATGTTTAAGAATGAAGAATATTTTTGTCCTTTGCATAAGTTGATTCCAACATCACTATTTGCCTGACCATGTTATTTCATGGCCATCAATAAAAAGAAAGTAATTTATTTCTCTACAATTCAGAATGCTTCAATTCCCATGTCTGTACATTCTGGTATAATGAGAAGCAAGTGAAAAACAAAATGTATACAAACAGAAAAGCACATATTCTCTGTTGTAATATGAAACTATAATGTGTTATTTAAAAAGAAAGTTTTCAGGCAGATGAATTTGTTGAAGTCACTTTATAGACAAACTGGTGTGTTCTACATCACAATTTGGTATCCCCTTTCCATTGGACCATTGTATAGATATATATGTGCATGCTTGTATGTCCATTGTAGTTGGTTCAAGCTAATCAGGCTATTATAATAAAAATACCATAGACAAACAATAGGAATGTATTTTTCAGGACTCTGGAAAGTAGGAAGTTGAAAATCAAGCCACTGGCACATTGACTGTCTGGAACATAAGTGGAATCATGTAGTTATGTCTCCACATGGTGGAAGGCACAAGGCATCTCTCTGGGGCCTCTTTTATGAGGCCACTAATCCCATTCACAAGGACTCTTCCTCTATGCACTAATCACCTACCAACTCCTCTGCCCCTTGTCATCTCTTTTGGTAATACCATGGCTACTGTTGGCAGGTCCGGATCTCAACATGTTAATTTTGAGTGGACACAGGCATTCAGACATAACTATATATGTGTGCATGCATACACACACATATATACGCATACATTCACATATATATTATACATATGCTGAGGTTTCTTTTTTTCTCTGTACAACACTTCCCTACTTTATCATTTTTCAAGCGTTCTGTAAAGAGATAGTTAATATACTTCTACTTCTCTTAACAATTTAGGAAGTGATTTTAGTAAAAGAAATGGGGTGTTATTTGTGAAATACAGACCTATATAATTGAATCACGATGTTGATCATTGGGGATATGACAAGTGTGTATAGTTCCTACCCTCAAGGAACACAAAATGTAAAAAGTAGAAAGATGTAAAGAAATAATATACTGCTTCATAAAGAACTTTGCAGATACAAAAGAAATGAGTAAATAACCAAATTTTAAAAGAACATAACCAAGCCCATTTTTTTTCACAAATACTTGACAAAAATACTAGAAATCTTTAAAATTATGTTGATCAATATTACCAGTATTTAAAAGTACAAATTGATACCATTCTAGGATAACAGGTGACATCATTAGATTTGTAAAAATTAAGAATTTTTGTACATGAAAAAAATGCTTAATATCACTAATCATTAGAAAATTTAAATGAAAACCATAATGAGCTATCATCTCACATGAGTTAGAATAGCTACTATCAAAACAAAATATAGCAAACACTGGTGAAGATGTTTTGTTGGTGACATTGGTAATTAGTACAACCTCTGTAGAAAGCATCAGTGAAGTTCCTCAAAAAACTAAAAATAGAACTGCCATGTGAACCATAAATTCCAATACTGGGTATAAATCCAAAGGAAATCATTCTTTCAAGAGATATCCTCACTTGTATGTTTATTGTAGCACTATTCAAAATATTCAAGATACAGAATCAACTAATCAACCAAGATGGCTATCAGTAATTAAATGGATCAAGAAATGGTGGTATGTATACATAATGGAATATTATTTGGGCAAAAAAAAACAAAAACAAAAAAATTCACGTCTTTTGCCATAAAGTGAAAGGAACTAAATTATATCATGTTAAGTGAAACAAGCCAACACAAGGAGACAACTCATGTTCTCACTCAGTAGTGATGCTGAGAATATCAATTTTCTAGAAGATAGTGGAATAATGATCATCTAATAATCATCTAATAATGACTGGAGATAAAGATGAAGGCAAAGGGAGAATGGCGAGAGGTTAGATACTGGGTACCAAGATGCAGTTAGATAAGAAGAATTCTGATGTTAGAGTAGAGTAGTGATGGCAATCCCTTTAGAGCTTTCAGTGATACTAACAGCCTGTTGCAGCACATGTGCCATAGGTTCACCACTACTGGACTAGACTAATGTAGTCTACAAGAATTTGTTTTAGTTGAAGGTACTTGGAAAAGAAAGTATCTAAAGACTTCCAATAAAGAAATGATATATTTGAGGAGATGAAAAATGCTAATTATTTGGTTTGATTCTTGTGTGTTGTATACATGCATTTAATTTCACAGTAGCCCATAAATATGTACAAAGTATTTGTCAGTTAAAAGTTAAAATTAAAGAATTTTAACCCGGTCAAATGTTGGTAAAAATTTGAAGTAATGCAAATCTATGTTCCTCTTGGGAGTGTAAATTGATACCGCCATTTGAAAATCCTGCACAACGTTTCCATCGAAAGTGTGCTAGAAAAGTGTTAAACTAGAAACATATAAAATAACTGGTAGACAACATTACAGATATTTATATGATTAGATATTAAGTAAGCAGTAAAAATGAATGACCTACAGTTATATTCAGCATGAATCAATCTTACAAAGTGGTGATGCCATAAATTAATTAAATAGCATCATTTGATTAAATATGTTATTTTTATTTTGATGAAGTTTAAAAATCAGCAGAATGTTTAGATAAAGGTGCATAAGGAGCAAAAACTGTATTTTAGAATACTAAAATGATAAGGCGAACAAAGTTTAATGTTATTATTTCCTCTAATGGAAAAAATGGAAGATTGGATTCACAAAGAGGAATCCAGGTGGCTTTGAGTAGCACTAATGCCCTGGTATTAAGTTACCTGTTGGGGTTTTTGGTGTATGTTTCATCAGTTTGCCTTATAGTTTCATGTACACTACATGTAAGGACATCATGTTGAAAAGAGGTTTAAACAAGGTATCTACATCACATCAAAACATATTCATAAAGGGACAGTATTCCTAGTTATGAAGAAAAAAGAAATCACCTGGAAAAGCTGTGTTTAGGTCAAACTCACAGAATAGAAGCTTAGGTAATAACAGCAACAAAGGCATGGGTCAGTATAAGAAGACATCTTTTGTCATATGAATACCAGTTGTACTTAGCTAAAAGTACATTAATACTCTGAGAAAAAGCCCCTTTAATCATTTCTGAAAATATTCAGATTCTTTATTAAATAGTACTTCTGTGGAATCCAAATGATATTTTAATCGGCTAAAATGTGGTTGCAGATATACTTTAATGCAGTTTAAATTCTGCATAAATTTGTGTGCATGGCATGGTGTTTTATTTTTCAGTGCTCTGGACAAATGCATCTTTATGGAAAATGATTATACCAGAGCATTTTAAAGTAGATAACATGTCTGAATATAGTCAAAATATATGTAAATCAATATATCAAGTAGGACCTAATGGAACCATTTAAACAGGCTTGTTGAAATTTGACCCATAATTGTGATTATACCAGTGTGTTGTCAATTTTACTTCCCACTGCTAGTTGATCACCAGAGGACATAAATGGCCATGGAGTGTATAATTGGTGCTGTTTTGCCACATGTTGTTATTTAAATTCAGCTTCTTTCTACTCCCTTGAAATCATGTGCATTAGTAATAATAAAGCTGTGGAATAAGTAAATACTTTGGAAGTATAATAAAATCTTTCAAAAGTGTTTTTTTTTTTTCCTTCTGCTGAGCCATGCTAACCTGTAAACACTGTGTTTATATTTTGCAGACCTTACCATTTAAAGGTATTCTAAGCAGTAGATAATGCGGGCTTGTTTTTAAGTACAGCATTGTTTTAGAAATTTATGAGATCAAGATTTCATTTTAAAAAAAGATATCAGCAATCCACTCTTTGGTATTTTAAAGGACGGAATGACAGTTGTTTTAATTTCAATTCGGTATGACCATGTTCTCCAGCAAGACCTCCTTTATCATTGTGAGATAAGAAACAAGCCTGTCAAACTAATTTGTCCAGGTCACTGTGTCCCTTTTCAATCAAAAGTTGGGGCTGTAATGTTATTGACCCAGAACTATGCAGGCTGTGCATTAGCATAATGGCTGATCAACCTAATGCATTTTAATGCCATTAACTTTTCCCCACCCCTAGAAAGGAAAAGAAAATGTAGAAAATTACAATTTTATCTTTCTCATGGGTAGATTTTAGATAAGATTCTCTTTTTCATGAATTTCATAGACCAAAGGTCACTAAAAGAAAGTACATTCACTTATCCTGGCTGAGATCAAAGTCAAGAGATGAATTATTAGGAAGAAAAATGAAGACAACAGTACAAACTATTCTATCCATGCCCTGCCCCACCCACTTTAGAGTTGGTGTCAATCTTAGGTAAAAACAAGATCTCGAAAATCGTAATTCTATCTTTAAGGCAAGAAGGTTAAAATCTTCCTAGGTTTTAAAGAAGTAAGATATGTACTGTATGGCTCTTTGAGAGGCAGCATGCAAAGTTACAGGCTGCAGCCTTGTGACTTAACCAAGCAATTGCTGGAAGAAGGTTGAAGTCTCAAAAGAAATGGGCAAAATCAGATGAAAAACAGGCCGCTGTAAACAGGTAGCTTCAGAATTCATATAACTAAGAAGAGTTATTTTCAAAGGTTGTTGAAATGAAGAGAACAAGAGAAATGACTCTTTGAAGCATTCGCTAGTTTAATCAGAGAAGACGAGGGATCCACTCTGATTACGAATCTGAAACTGTCTCCCTGAAAAAGCTGCTTGGATGAACTGTGATGTTGGAGGATGTCATTGTACACCTAGGCTTATTTTGTAAACTTTCTGTTTCTGTCATCTTTGGTTGGAGTGAGGCCACAGTTAGTGTAAGAGAAGATTCTAAACTGACTCCAAGTTAAACTAATATGCTACTGTCATCTATGTTTTCAAGCTTTACCTAATCTCTGCTTACTAGCTATAAACTTTCTCTTCCCCAAATCTCTGTTGTACTCTCTAGTGAGTATCATGGGTCCCCTAGTTTCTTTTATAATTATTTATTCTTATGAATTAAATGCTGACCTTATCTAGAGTTAGAGTTACAAGTGCTACTTTGTACTACATAGTACAATGACTTTTGAGCTGAATAAAATTCATTAACTAACCCTATGAAAATATATTCTCATTTAATAATGATAATGGTGGCATTAGAATTTGTGTGGCGTTTTTTTAAGATAAAGATAATTTATAAGAACTGTCATATATGTAAGACATCGTTTCTCTTCTAAATGTAATGTGTAGCATGTAAGAATACTGATTAATCGTTCTCTTTGTTAACGAGACAGAAATGTGAGGTTAAAATCAAGGATACTACTAACATATAGAAATAAAAAGTACATAAGAACGCCCAAGTCTATCTTGAATTCTTTCATTGAATTGTTAGTTGCCTTCAGATTTCTAATGTCCCTTTCCTATGACCCACATTTTAAGAGATCATCTTGTTTTTGAAAATCTTTTGCTGCATCTGTATGACAACAGTTGGAAAATGAAATATTCCTAGGAAAACATAGATGTTATTGCTTAGTCCTGGAAGACTTTCTGAAAGAAATAAGTTCTTGTAATATTTAAAGACCTAAGAGTTAATCAGTTGTATTTTATAAGATTATGTATATGTACTGAGATAAAACTCAAGTGATTTGTTTTACCCTTTTGGAAGAAAGGGTATATGGATTTTAGAGGATATTAGTAGCTTTTGATGGGGAAGGAGGGATAGAAGTTAAGGAAGACAAAGTAAGGGATTTAAAATGATTAAGATATATGTTATGTGATGTAACATTGCCCTAAAATGAGCATCACTATTCTGTACTGAAAGCATGTGCCAATGAAATTTTAAAAGGAAGGTATTTAAAAGAAAGAAATGCATTAAGTAAGGATAAAGAAAAAAACATGATCTTAATTTATACAATTTGTCTTATTGAACTTTATTTAATAGTACTTCAAAGAGATATCCATTTATCAACTTTTTAAGTATCAGGTAACATTTGTTGTGAAATAGTCATATTATAAAGCCACAGCTGCTCCCAGGGTCTATTGAAAGAGCACTTAATAAATCAAATGATGGCAAAACATTAAGAGGCCCTGTGGAAGCCCAACCATGTTAGCATTTTCCCAAAGGAAATGAATGTCATCCAGAAGCATTAGACTGTATAAATTTTTTTGTATTTTGTTAATCACTTTTAAAGAGACCAAATGAATTACATGCACTAGACACCATTTTCAGCATGGTCACTTCAATATATAAGTAAAACTATTAGCATATTACACTGTTCAATTCATAGGAAATTCTTCTGAACTAGCATAAGAAATCTGTGATTTGACTTGCTTCAAAATTATGGGCAGGAAGTAGTTCATCCACATAAGCCTTGTACCATAAATTATATTCTAATTGCCTAACTTGTCAAGTTTCCATACTGCTGAATATTTAGTTGAAGTAAAGGGAAGGAAACCTCATTATATACTGAGCTGTATTTAAATGGATTCTCTGATAAGGGAAATTTTACAAAACCAGCTTCTATAGTCTTACAGAAATTAATGAGTGTTCATAAATATGACAGTGTATTTCATTATAAATAAATAATAACTCCATTAGAAACAAATAATAAATCATTCGCATTAGCCCATTACTTTTATGTTTAAAGTTCTAAACCAAAGGAGAAAACCATCTATATTTTACTTATATTCAACAGTTGCCCAAGAATATTTCTATTTTGTATGCTTTATTTGTCATAAAGTACAAGAGATACAACCTAATTACAGAGAGCTTAAAATCATTTTCAAGTAGTAATATTCATCATAGAATTCTTTATAAGTACAGTGGAACGTTTGCTTATATTCTCCGTATGTAGAATGCACTTCTTTAGTCTGTTTCTATTTTCCCTGTCAACACACATGCTTTTCTTAAAAGCAAATCCCACTTAATTTTCAAGAGCAAGGTTGCATGTTATCACCAAAATATTTTATGATGGTCCAGCTTGGAAGCTATGACTTCCATTTTACCCTCTGTATGTACTTAACAGACGTATCATATAGGTAGTGCTTTTTTTAATCTTCATCTTATCTTTCCTAGCGGACTCATTTTTGATTAGCAAATCACTGTCTGATTAACTTCCTCTGCCTAGCACAGGACATTTAGCATATAGTGAATGTTCAGAAAATGAAATGCATGAGTCATTGATGCAAATAAAAAAGAAACATATAAATGAACACTGAATTATATTTTCATTTTTTATAAAAGTGCATTTTTATATGTGAAGCATTTTTAGTAAAAAATACTTGATTTACTCTAAGTAGTCCCTTACAATTATTGTCTAAATTAGTAGGTATTTCCAGAGACCAAAGATTTGTGTCTAATCTACATTTTTAGTAATATTTAGTATGAATCAATGTTTTAAGGGTCTAATAGCACAATGCAAATTTAGGCAAGTGAAGACAGTGATAAGCAAACTATTTTAATACATCATCTTTCCAATCATTTTAACATTAATAAATGTTCCTATCCGTAGAACTTTGAATTTCTATGACGATTTTTTTTTTGTGGCACCAGGGAGTGAACTCATGACCTCACATTTGCCAGGCAGGTGCTTAGGGCACTGAGCTAGATCCCCGGCTCTTTTATTACTATTTTAATAGTGCTTATTATTTTCAATTCTTATCAAGTAATAGTAAATCACAGTATCTTTCTAGGATCCTTTAACTTGGTGTTGTGCCCTTCCTACTGGGGAATTCTTAAAAATTATTGAAGATCATTCTAATTGCCATTGTTAGAAATTTCCAGGTACTTGTATTTGTGCTTTGAAATTCTTTCAAAGAACAGTCTGGATGAAGTGTGTAAAAACTTTGTAGATCCAGAGTGATTGAATTCAAAAAAGAAATCAAACAAACCAATCCAACAAAGAACAGGAACAACTGCAAAATAAAGTTAAAATTATGTTTAAGATGTATGCTTCAAAAAATGCAAAATTTTACAAGTTAAAAACCTGGATATTTTACCCTGTTTCATTGATAAACTTTTCTTTTATAAATAACATAAATAGATGTATCTATGAAAGACTTGTGATGAATGTGGTCTTAATCTCCTTACTAAGAATATTCTACCTATAACACTAAACTGTGAGCCAGGGATCTAGCTCAGTGGCCTAAGCGCCTTCCTGGCAAGCTCAAGGTCGTGAGTTCAATCCCTGGTGCCGCAAAAAAAAAAAACAAAACACTAAACCTGTGACTAGGTAGTAGAGCTTTTGATTCGTGTTTTTTTGTTTGTTTGTTTTTTGTTTTTTTTTTCCATAAATGATGGCTATATCTTGTATTTAACTTCTGGCTACAAGTTCTTCTTTTTCCATGAAAATAATGCGATTCTAGATTCAATAAACTTCATAAGAACTCATCAAATGGTAAACCCTAAAGCTCTTCTTTGAGGTGTCATTCGGATTTTTTGTTTGTGACTTTTTAAGTAAGGTTACTTTAGAATCTGTTAGTCCTTGCTCTTTGCTTCTTAGTTGTACCAGTCTTCATACTTGACATATGTCATCGTGGGGAACAGACTCACAACACAATAATGACCTTGCCAAGGACCAAAAGGTGTGTCTTAAAGAATTATAATCTCTTGTAACTCAATTTATGTGATTACAGTGTATAACAGAACTTGTTCAGAAATAATGGATGGCAATGCTGCAGGTATTGACTGATCTTCAGAAATATTTATATGACAGGCTTTTTAAAGTTTTGTACATTGTAGGAGAGGATAACTGCATACAGAAAAGAAATGAGCTATGATTCAGATTCTTGAGTAATGTACTTAATTATCATATTTCTTCCAATCCCAGCGCCAAAAATGAACATTTGCCAATGCAGTGGCAACAAGTGAATTTCAAGTAATTGCCCTCTGCCCCTTTAGTGTATCACCTTCACAAGAAAATATTTGGAATTTAAAAGAACATGAAATTATATGAAAAGCTAAAGAATATATTCAAAATCTACTTGAATCATTTAGTTTTCAGACATGTTGTTGGGTTTCTGTTTTGGGAACTAGAGATAGATAGGCAGAGACCCATAAACATAAGAAACCCATTTAACCTATTCTGACAGTGTTCCTTTGTTTATGGAGTTCCAACTCTTGTTCCATGACATCGTATTTTTTGTGACTTTCTGTATTCTCCTAGGTATTCAGATGTTTAAAAATCTTCACTTTAAAATTTTAATTTTCATTAAATATTTGAGAAGAAAAATTTCTTGGCTAAAGTTTGAAGCTTTTCGAGATCGTGTATTTTGAAAATGTTTCCTTGAATCAATTAAGCAAAGAATAGTCATAGTAAAACAATCTATAAAAACTATGCAGTGTTGGTAAGCATTTCTGTGAATAAGTCAGAGAATGAGATGTAATCAGAAAGCACCTTTATTTTTGTCCCTACAGCTCCTTTAAACTTTACTCAGTGGAAGTAGTTCTCTAGCCAAGTGTTGAAAACGCTGGAAGCCCATAGCTGTTACCTGGCTTAAACAGCAAACTCAGTTCCCATAACTGTTCAATTCTGTATAACAATCAACACCCACCTTACAGGGCAAATGTTTTGGCTTTCCTGAGTTAGGTCTTACTAATGGCTGGATACTGTCTCAGAACAAAGACTTTGCCTCTCAGAACTCATCGTTGTGGCAAGTTTTCAACCGTGTCCTGTCATCTTATTTACTAGGATTTCTGGCCTCACTGGAGTTGCACAAGGATGGACGAGAGAGCAGAGTGGAGAGGCGGGGAATCTTTCCTAGTCAGTCAGATGTATTCAGCTTCCCTGAACCACGCAGTTATTTAAGCTCTCTTGGGTCACTTTATCAGGACCATTGCCTAAAATTCTCTAGTGTGGATGAAAAGTTCTCTGTTCCACCAAGGTTGCTTAATAACTTCAACAGCAATTGACAATTCACCTGTCCAATTCCCACTTTGATGGGCCAAGTGTGCAGTGTCCCGCCAGAGCTGAACCTCTGAATTATGACTCTGTATTCCTTTTCTTAAACAAGTGATGGTGATGCCAGCTACTTATCACACAGCAGCTGTTGTGCTTCAGCACATACTAACCTTCCCAACCATGCTGTATACTCGACACAGGTGAGGGAAAACTCCTTTTCAGCTTGACACTGAATGTCTTCGGATCTGTTATCTATTGCTTTGGAATCTAGACTGACACATCCATTTTAAAGTCTTGATAAAGTAAATGTAATTACTGAAATTTAGCCATTAAGAAGTTTTTCTTAAGGATTTTAAAATGGATCATATTCAAAGGGAAAGCGGAGGAGAAAGAAACATGTTTATATACTGGAGACATAATGTGACTTTTG
>RJWT010024230.1:0-16562 GCA_004365215.1 Cuniculus paca | reverse complement strand
AATACTGGTGATTCTTTAAAATACTTTCACAGCAATTTCTTTACCTCTATAGGTATAAAAATAATGCCTGCCTCATAGGGTTATTTTGAGAATTACATGAGATAACACGAAACAGTTCTCAGCTCAAGTACATAAGACATTCTCCACAAATTTTAACCTTTATGTTCGTTAGTTTTGATACTATTACAAGTCACTTTACCTTGTCTAACTTCAAATATCTTATTTTAGTATCAAGTCAACAAATATTTTGTTTATGGCTGTAAAGACTAGAGACAATTAGTACAAAGCAATTCCCTTCTGTCTGAAAATTAATATTAATATTGTAATTGCTACTATTATGCCACCATTTCAATAAATCTTTATATCAATGCAATTGATAAAGGAAAAGACTGCAATCTGAATAGTATTCTAAATGAGTTTAATTAAACTGTGTAGTCTCACAACTACATTTCCTCTCTGCTTTAAAGAACTATGAGTAGATGGGAGACTGCATAATAGTTCAAGAAAATATGGTATAATCCAAATGATGAACTCTCCAGAACAATCAATCAAATGTGAATATACCTCTTGTGACTGACTTCATAAACTTCGCAATTACTTTTTCAGGGTCTGAAAATTGAGAAACAATAAGGGCTGCCTTTCCCCAGAAGAGTGGAAGAAGGGTTGAGTGATAAGTAGGAAAAAAACAGCACAAACGGAAATGGAATTCATTGAAATGTTTCCATGCATTAAATAAGGTTTTCTACCAGTAAAATTATGTTTCGTACTTGAGGTCATCAGCATAGGGGAGAGAGACTAGATGAAAAAATTAAAATACAACTAATATTTTATGAAGTCAGGCCCTACGATGAGAAGCCAAATGTGGTGGGAGCTATTCACAAGTGAATGTTTGCATGTTTCCTAATGTGTTACTCTGCTGTATAATAAATTTAGAAGTAACAAAGATCCACATTCATAATGTCTTCCTGCATCTAACAGAACTGAGGTAATTAAAAACAAATGCTTTCTATCAGTGGTCACATTAAACACCCCACACATACTTTTATTAATACAGAGGAAATAAATGAATGCTTTGTTTGGACTTGAATAAGTTTAATTCCTCCGATCTGATTTAATGTGGAATACAAAGATCACATGGAATGAGGTTTTAGATTAAAATATGCTCTAAATACTAATCGCAAGCTTTAAGGAACTTGTCATCCGCCTGCCTCAATCTCCCAGACACACGGATTACTCTGACATACTTCTTTAGGTACACAAACCCTTCATTTGGGTTCCTTTGGATGACTCCACTCTGATCAATTTAATCAATGAGTAAGCAAGAGATTAATGCTACCACACATACATAATCATTCTAAATTTAAAATGGTTTGAAAAGGAAAAAAATGTTAAATTGATATCGAATGTGGATCTCTTTATACTCTTGAGATGAAAATGATAGGAATGATACCAGAACGCTATGCCATTCTCTAGGGGTATCTGTGCTTTAAAATAGTAGAGTTAACTTTCAAAGGCAGACTGTTTCAGAAAGATGAACTTTTAAAAGATTCACTTTTATCAATAAATTATGAAATCATAGAATTCAAGAAATTTAGGATTTTTCTCAACACTTTGGGGCCTAAATTTTCCTTCGATTGTACTACTTTTCAATGTTTGTCTTCTGGGTAGCCTGGAGATTATATCATACTTGTAGAACTGGCATCATTTAATTTTGGACAATAATTTCTCAAGTGGAGAAAAATTAATTATATTTTTGCTTTTAGTGCTTATACTTTTAATGGAATATGCTTTACTTTTTTATTTACAGTCAAAAGAATTGATTTCTGTTGAGTATGTGAGATAGTATGAATGGTTTTCTGCTTAAAGAACAGTCCTCTTGGAGGTGCACAGCTGTAATCTCAATACTTGGGAGGTCGAGGCAGGAGGATTGCTGTGAGTTCGAGGCCAGTGTGGGATACACAGTGAGTTCAAGGCCAGCCCGGACAACATAGTGAAACCCTGTTTCAAAACAAACAAACAAATAAATAAACAAAAAAGTCCTTTGCAATTATTATTACTAATTTTTGGAATTGTTTGTAAAGTGTGTACTACTGTACCAAATACATAAAATCCTCTAGAAGCAACTGTTGGTTGGTGAATCAATCTGAACTATCCCCTTTCTTCTTCACAGTGATATGAAAATTGTCCTTATAAACAATTGCCTGAAATGGATTTAAAAGCAATTCCCTCATCTAATAAGAATTTAATAATGACTGTGATCTTATCCCAACAATAGTGTCAGGTCAGGATGGATGATTTTTAGACATCTCTAAATAAAAGTCAAAAACAAGGAAGAATTGACAGTGGTACCTTGGTTCACAAATTCAATTCTTTCTAGAATTCTGATTGGAAACCAAACTGGACAAGAACGGAATCATATTCAATTGGTAGGTTCAGGGCTGACCTTTTGGGGAAATTGTAGGTTTTCTTCAATATCTATTCCTAAATCTATAAATATGTGTTCATTAGGCACTGAGTCTTCTCCTCTAGTCTAAAATGAAAATATATTTTATAAAAGAAACATATTTGCACATTTCGCTTTAAAGGTTTGCCAATAGCCCAGCTAATGCCCACAATCTTTTGTGTTCCCTCAATGAAAACAGTCTCTCCATTCAAATGATAAACTGTCCTTTTATCACACTATAAAAATCTAGTATTGTGTTTTATCTTTAAATATATAATCGTGTTCTTGTATATTTCTGTAACATTCTCTCTCAAAAACCATACGTGTCACAATACTTCCTTTGCCATAATTCAGGTGCCTACAATTTAAGATTACTTTCTCACTTGTTTACATTGACTCATATTAACTTCACCTTGTCCCTCAACTCCAGAATCAGATTTCCAAAGAAGTCTTGGCTTTCAAAGCTGGGGTGGGTACCCCTGTAATGAGCTACCAAGATAGCATTATCTTGTGCTTTTGTCACTGCACATTATGCCTTCTCTCTTGACCATGGACTCTGAAATATTTGGGTGTATCTTATTCATCCCCATCACCTCAGTGATTAGCAAGTGCAGGGCCGAAGCCAATCATTGAGCAATTAACAGTGTTAGATCAAAGATTGATTAGGGAAACCATGAATTCTTATCTACATAGCAAGGTTACATTTAGATTGCTTGAGTATTACCATGTTTGACTCATTTTCTTCTACAAAACAGATAATAATAGAGAGGTGCTTGAAAAGTATGTCTTATGTCTTGTCATTTGTAACAGAAGATAGTTATTCTTCAAGTTATTTAGTAAAGTTCACATAAATTTTGAGATGTGCAGAGAAGACTCAAATGCAAGTCTACCTGACCGAAAGATCTTATTTGGGCAATACATAAATTTTCATTTCTTTTCTCTTTTTACTCTTCTCTTTCCTACTTATTTATTTATTATTTAATAGGATTAAAATATCATTGCCTTAGAAAATCTCAACTTATAAAACACAATAAAACATTTTATTAGTGAAAGAAAATATCGGTATATTAGACAAAATAACTTTTACATGAATGAAGGGTGAAATTCCACTGATCAGACATAGCTATATTAAAAATAGATAAGTAAGCTGGGCTTGGGTGTGGTGGCTCACACCTGTAATCCCAGCACTCAGAAGGCTGAGACAGGAGGATCATTGTGAGTTCGAGACCAGCCTGGGCTACAAAGTAAGCTCAAGGCCAGCCTGAACGGCATAGTGAGACCCTGCCTCAAAAACACAAAGGCCAGGAATCTAACTCAGTGGCCTAAGCGCCTGCCTGGCAAGTGTGACGTCTTGAGTTCAATCCCTGGTGCCGCAAAAAAAAAAAAAAAAAGTAGTCAGCGTATATAGAATAATATTGCAACACATTGCTTAGAAAAGTAACTTATTTCCTACTCACATCAAAAATGTGTGATATCTCATATGTTATCTTAGGAAACCATTCTAATTCTCAGTTGTATATACAAATGTGTGTGTGTGTATGTATGTGAGCGTGTTTTCTTTAGAAAATATTTAAGATAATAATTTCACACATTTTCGAGAAATTAGGAAATAACTTACTTGAAATGACTTGATAAGTTCTAAACACAGGAAAAATGTCTGTTGGTAATTCGTAAAGAGTTGCCTAAAACTGAGCAATTTAAATAGAAAAGTTGCTTATAATGAGAAGAGGACATTTAATTTTGGCGTTTTAATAGAAAGATAGCATTGTTAAATCATAATGAATAGTTAATTCACATTTTTTATTTCTAACCAATAAAGAAATAGTGTTCTTAACATTCATTCCAGTTTAATTTTATTTTCTATAACACTAATATAACACATCAATCAAATTGCTATGTCTATAAAATTAACATGTTGGTTGAACTTTTTTAGAGACGAGAAGGTATACATCTGCTAATGTACCTGAATAACTAATAATTATAGATTATGGGAAAAGCTACAATCACTAAACTGCTCTTTAGAAATAAATTACCCACTGCTTCCATTAGGGAATAGAGCTACCTAATAGTTTTTGAAGTTGATATAAAATTAACTTAAAATATTTATACATAACAATACCTAATCTATAATTATTAAAGTACTTCAATATTAACTTATCCAGTGTTTACAACTCATGTTCAATGAATTCTGTTATTAATATATTCGATCATTTTTTTTGCCATTGAAACACTGAACAATGCATACAAAGTGACTCAATTTTATAACTTTTTGTCATGTTAGAAAAAGACTTCCTAACGATAAAGGTTCACATGATGACCCAGTATCTATGAATATCTATGAATCCCTGCGCAGACCATTTAGTGTGATTCACTAAAACTTCCTAAACACATATAGGGTCCCATATACAGACATTCTATGATTACAGTTCTAATAATTAGGATCACACTACCCCGCCAACTGACGTATAGGATGCTAGTGAACACAGTATTAGGATGTGGATTGATTTTTTTCTCCTTAACTATTAGGTTAATTTTGAACTTATCATTATTTCTATATGGCCAAAATTCCCATGATTAGCTCCTAAAATAACTAAGTATCATGATAAGGCAATCAAGTGACAGACTACTGTTGAGACCAGAACACACACACACATGCACACACACACAGAAGTAAAACTTGTAACATCAGACGCTCACTCCACTGATTTGTTTTAATTATCAAATAAGAATAGTAAATGCATCCTTAGATACATGGTATGGTTCTTACAGTAAGAAAAACTCATAAAGTAGATATCCACATCTCAATAGATACCTCCTTACTGGGACTGTTTTGAGCCATTCTAGAATCCCTTTTCTGTTGATTGCACTGAAATCATACATTATTATTTTATGAAGATTTGTTTTCAGAGCACATATCAAAGGTTACCTCAGAACCGGGACTGCAAATGGGGCAGTGTGCATCCCAAATACAGCATCACCAAGAAGGTGACTTTTCCGGGGTCCTCCAGATAACCACACTGGGGCTGCTTTGGCAGTGAGGCGTTGTGGAATCAGGGTGGGGTAGTACTGAACTTAGTGACTTGTAGCATGAGCTGGCAGTGGCTATTTCCTCTGTCACGAATCAATATTCTGAAACCAATATCTAGTTCCAAGGTAACTCAGGAAATCCTCCCGGAAGAGCTCCGTACTTATCCCTGAGCCTAGACATCATTTTCTGTCACTTGAAATTATAATCTTTGCTTGTTTTATTTTAAGAAGGTACATTTATAAAAGAGTTCTGGAACATTACAAACATTTTATTTAAATGGGTGATTCAAGCATGTTAGTTTAAATTAAACCACATGCTTAGGATATTCATGGAGCTATGTAAGGACTATATTTTATGAAAATGCAGGGTGCAGAGCAGCAAAATTTAATCTGGAGGGCACTTGTCCTCAGTCATGCGCGACAAGATGTATTAGCCATGAATGGTTTGCAGCAGTGCTACTCCAGTTTCTTTAATTTTCTAAACCAAGATTGTAAAAAGAATCAGTGGTATTGAATCCCACTGGCTATGGCAAAAAGGCTCTGCTCAGAGATAAGGAACAATTTATCTTCTCCTGTAAAAGAGAGCAGTTTTGGCAGATAGTAAAATACATCACAGTATAATGCACTCTAGGAAGAACATTACAAAATATGGGTTTTTTTTCTTAAAATTTTAAGAGTACTGATTCAGTATACCACCCCAAATAAAAGGTAATGATAGTGCTCCCTGCAAATTACAAATATTAAAAATGTAAATTACAGTCTAGGAGGGCATAAGCATATGTCTCTATGAGATGTATTCTTAGCAATGATTCAGTAACAAGAATAATATTTCACTTAGGAAACTAAAATACTAATTAAGCTTCAAATATTCCATGTATTACCTCCATTGAATCGAATTGGATATTGCCAAACTAGAATGGTACAGTTTTCCTGGATGTTATTCTGTCTACCAGGATACGATTTACAAATTGTAGGGCTTATCATGTCCACATTTTTATAACTATTTGGGGACTATACCACTGACTAGTAGAACAGTTTCCTCTCCATTTAAGATCCTGCTTTTTATAATTTCTTCTTCCTATATTAACACATAGAAAGTATTAGATTATTGAAAGCTTGATTAAGTCTTGCTGGTTCATTATTCCTATTCAGTACATATTTCAGAAAAATGTCTGTAATGTTCCATTAATAATGATTAACATATTTTAAAAGAAAAATATTCATTTTTATTTTATGGGATTTGACCATCACAACGATAGAGGAATATTTTTATGGATTCTATCTAAGGTCGCAGAGTTACGAATGGACAGTCATTAACTTTGGGCATTAAGTATAGAGTCAAGCTCTGTGCATCTCTTACAAAAATAGCAAATATCTTTGTAAGACAGTAGAAAAATTAATTATGTGATTTTGCAGATGACTGAATATGTACAGCTTTTGTTTGGTTCGTGTCACTAAGGTAACACTGGTATTAGGGTGCTTGATAATAGAAAACATGACAAGTTTTTCTTTTTCCATCATTGAAATAATTTCAACCAGAATAATGATGACATGGAACAGTATAGAAAAAATCTAAGTCAACACAAACCTAGTACAACATAAAATATCCGTCAAACATGAACACAATCTACAATACCTTTATAGTGTATTTTTGTGATTCAAAATGGAATGTGAAAGGACTACAGTAATCTGTCAAATGTGAATCTGTGCCCTGTAGAGGTAATTATCAAACAAGATTAACGTAAGTGTTAACAATTCCTAATAACACCATCACTCCCTTAAATATCATGCTTGGTATGACTGTAAGCAAAACATTATAAAGAAAGGGCCCTTAAGAGGTAAAAGTATATCCTAAGAACAGAAATTTCATTTAAATGATCTTTGTGATGCAGTATCACACCTATAATTTTTCATGGAGAATATTCCCTTATTCTTGGATTACATGCTATTCGTTTGTTTTAATTACAGAAAATTAAATGAATAGTTTAGAAAATGTTTTCTTGACAATTATATTAAAATCCTTCTCAGGTCAAATTATAACTCTGAAAACCTACCCAGTATATACTACGTTAATTCATTGGGATTTAGTGATAGGCTTCAATTCCAAGTCTTTATCATTGTAAATGCAATCACAGTTAGAGAACATAAAATCTAGGAGTCATATCAGATTTATCAATGATATTGGTCTAAGGTAAAACTTCGTTTATTTAATTCAGTGAGCGCTATT
Organism: Cuniculus paca; assembly: GCA_004365215.1. Taxonomy (NCBI): domain Eukaryota; kingdom Metazoa; phylum Chordata; class Mammalia; order Rodentia; family Cuniculidae; genus Cuniculus; species Cuniculus paca. Next base: position 8,865 of record RJWT010024230.1, on the reverse strand, counting down.
ACTATTTACTATTACTGATACTGTTTACTATTCCAAAATTTCAAAGGAGTATCAAGCTCTGCAATCCATATCAATCACAAGAACATTAAATTCATAACTTGAATCTACAAAAGGAAATGTTGAAGCACGATAAGTGATATTCTTATTTGTTCAGATGTTGGTTTTGCAAAACACTTCCCTATATATATGAAGACAGGGCTTACTTCCTTACTGAACTAAAATAAGTATTTCACAGCAGCCAAATGCATTCTTTCCCTCCACCCTCTGAGACAGAGAAAGAGAAGATATATATATATATATATATATATATATATATATATATATATTTCAATATATCTATATCTATACCTATCTATCTATATCATAGGATACAGGTTAACAGCAAGAGTGAAGACAAAGTTAATTTGAGTAAGATCTTTATATAGATTTTGCCTTTTTCTTTTTGTTTGCTACTGGGAATTGAACTTAGGACCTCACGCTTGCCAGGCAGGCAAGGTGTCACTGAGGTATATCCCCGGCCCATGATATAGGTTAAAATACATTATTACTTTCTGACGTATTTTGTATAAAGTAACTCATCAGTAGGATGAAACCAATGAGAGGGTTTTTATTTTTAGTGATAACATGTTGCCCTATATAAATACTAATTTTCTTTTGCCATCAGAGTAAGAAGACTTTTACCAGGAAGCAATCCCTGTCAGAAGCAAAAGTCCACAGCATCAAGTTCAGGGAATGTGCCAAGATTTCTTAGCCAATTTTCTCCAAAAACATGGAAAATCAATGATTTAATTCAGAAAAAGTGTAAAAAGTGAGCACACATGACTGGCTTCCAGAGGGTCAGCAGGAAAAACGTGTGTGACTCACAATTGCAGTAAACGCTCGGTGCTTCAGCACGCGGGCCTCCTCCCCTGTGGGAGGGCGAGAGCAATCTGAGAAGTGTGGAGAGCTGGGCAGGGTTGGGGAAAGTCACTTTGCTATCCAGAAAGGAGCATTTCTAGTTCTTTTGGTTTTTCTAACAATTCTGGTTGCAAAACCGAATGTCACTTGAGTGGCAAAGACCTTCATGTTCTATCCTGAAAAGGCCACGCAAGACAGGGCCTGAGTAGGGAAGATTCTGCCTGTGTCCTCTGGTGTGGTGGTGATGCACCGTGCATCCAAGCAAGCAGGATTGTTGTGCTGTTTGGTGGACATCAGGGACACCTCTGTGAGGCGTGTGGCTGTTAGCCTCTTTGTCAATCAGACCCCTGTCCCCTCCTGACAGTGGGGCACAGGGGTCCCTCAAGGACAGTCACAAAGCTCCACATTCAACATCCAACCTAAGCATGGTAGCAGAACAGTGGCCAATGAAAAGATGCTTAATATCCTGGTAACGTTACACTACCACCATCACCGCACTTCGTAAGTGCCAGCATGAGGCTGAAAATTCACTGTTTTTAATATTGTGCATTTAACATTTTCCTAATAATTCCAAATTTTGCAACTTGTGACCCTATCCATCCCTAATTTCAAGTGTATGGTTTAGAAAAATTATGTTCTAAATTTCTTCAATATTTTTAGTTGCAAAGCATAAAATTATCTTTAAATCCATGCTAATTTTAGTTAAAATTATTCTCCTACGATAAAATAACTGAGACTTTTTTCCTTATTGTGTAATATTGTGAGTTTAAAAACTAGCAACTTGACAAAGGGAACCTGAAATTTAAATCTTAAAAACAATGTATTTTCACGAACACATTTTTAAAAATCCCTGCTTGTTTCTGCTCGACCCTAAAAAATGTACTCATAGAATGTACTGGGGTGTTTTGTTTTGTTTTGTTGTTTGATTTAGAACCTCTATGTGTTTATTGATTAGTATACTAATATACAAGTACCATATCTCATGTAAAATGCCTGGAAATGCAAGTAGAATTAAGAGATGATTGATACTTTTCATCATTACTTGCAAAACATTGCTTACTTTATGTGGGCATTAAAGTAAAAGGAGTGATATACTGTGCCCCAGAATTTGACAGGGTGCATCTGTCTTCCTCATGGTTGATGTCAGGACAGCGGTGATGTAACTGGGAAAACTGAGAGCAATTATACAGAAGAAGCAACCCAAAAGCGTTTCAGGTAATTCTCTCAGTCCTTGAATACTTTCTTCTTTTTCTGTTTTAACCACTCCCTTCTTTTGCTTCCCTTCCAATAGTTTAAATTATGTATTATTAGGCAACAGGCAATCATGGCAGTCACTATCTTATGGCATAAAAAGCAGCATTTTGGGGAAGAGTGAAGAGTACCACAGGAAATCCTTAATAATGCTATGTTTGTTTCAGATTTGAAGTTTATTTAATTTTCTCTCCACACATTCTCAAATGCTGGAAACCAAAAAAAAGCACCCATGTGAAAGTGATCGGGAAAAATGTAATTTGGTACTTAGAAAAATAATCACAGCAAGACAGAAAATGGCATATGTGTAACTATAATGAAAGGATTCCTGGCAAATTGTGATAATAAAACATCGTCCCACAAGAAGTCGTTTTAATAATTGAGAATGAAATGAAAATGTTAATAACCATTTTCTCCTTTCCCTGTGTGCCACATAAAAGTGGCGAGTGGATTTGGGACAACCTGACATATAATTTGGAACAATTAATCAGAGAAGTGAGGTGGCATCAAATTTCCATTTCAAGAGAAAGAAATATTGCTGAGACAATGTAGTCCAAAAAATGTGGTCCTGAAAATTGTATTGAAATATCCAGGTCTTTGGAAATAGATCAAAGGACAGAAAGGTACACTGTATGTGCTTTTATGGACCACTAAAATTCAATGCTTTATTGTTCCTTCCTCAAATGTGACTTGATACCCAGACACAAGGAAATAAATGCTTAAATTAATTTTAATCATGATAGTGATAAAATAGTACCCAAATGTTAGAAAACCATATTCTTCATTATAGAAAAATGAATACCAGAAATTTGTTTATAGCACTTTCATTTGTGCAGTATTAATTGCTGGAAAGTGGGATGGTTGCAAATATTATATTAATCAACAGAGGCAATACTTGCACCATTTTGCTTTGAGAGTTCCAGACCATATAATGAATCCATCAAACCTCGTGAAAAAATTGATTCAATTACTTAAGAGCAAATGAGCTACTTCTGTCCTAACATGAAATACTTTAAATGATTTGTAAAGAGCAATTAGTTATTCATACTCTGATTAACAATATAGTTATAAACACACTACTTCATTCTCTTCCATAGGGGAAGCTTCCATTTGGCAATGTGGCCTTCCAAATGCTGGAAATTAACCTTCATCTCTCAGATAAATTGTCGCCTATACAATACTCCAACCAGAAAAAAAAAAAATTTGGAATCCCGACTTCCAAACCAACAGAAGTTCACAGGAAAGAAATAAATCAAAACATATTGCTCAACAATGGAGCAAAATCTTTTTACATGTGGTAAGATTCTAGCCTGTGAAAACAAATCTTTTTTCAGTAGGGTTGGGTTAAAGGTCAATTTATATTTTCCTACTAAAAAGGGATTTTTTGATGAAACCAGTGGATATTTTGGTTTGCATGTTTTAAGTGGTAGGGCCATTGTGTTGAACAATTCCTACACAAATACTCAAATTATATTCAATTTGAGTCATAGGCCTAAAGCTCTTCAAAAAGATAGTGCATTACTAAACACAAGGTTTGTAATGACTGCTTATTAAGTCATGTGAACATAAAGCTACGTGAGGGATAAATAAGCCATGGAGTTGAATGAAAGTTACATTTGTTTCCAATGCTTTGGAAACTGAGATGGGAAGGCTTCCTTCTGTGGAGATTATAATGCGCCACTGATATGCTGGAATCATCTGAAAGATCTTGGATTAGTTCCGGGATGAAGTAGAGGCTGTTGCCATTTACCCAATCAACTCTCTCCTGCCGGGAATGTATGTCATTTTGTAAATGCTTGACTGCAATGAAGACCACCTTTCCCAGTCTCCATACTTCAGAGCATACATATTGTTAAATTCTGGCAAAATTTGTGATTGGAATTGGAAAAAAGGAAAATAAATAATAATCGAAGGTTTTAGAGGAATACTGTAATTTTTCTCCCTTCTTATTCTTATTCTTACTGCTGGGAAGAACTGGACCACTGGACCAGAGAGAATTTTAACCATAATGTGATATTGAGGATGGGAAAATGTAAGTGCCACTATCAACGTGCCAGATGCTTAACTGTGTGATGGCCAGGGACACAGTACTGGCCCTGGGTCACTTCTGGAACCTAACAAGTGACAAAAATCAGTCTTTATCTTGCTTTAACAGCTGTTACACATATTTTCCGCTTGTAACCCTGCCTACTCCTAATACAGAAGTGAATGTTGAACTTGATTTTCCTTAAAGATAATGTGTTCTCGGATTTGTCATTTCCTATTTGTATCTTTCTTTAATATAGACTTTGATGAGAATGGCAACTAGAAAAAATACTAGCTCATACTAGTGGAAAATTAAGTGAATCTAACAGAAGTGATGAATGATACTGCTCCTTTATACTTAAACAGAAATGTAATATAATGTTCAAAAGAAAAAGTCACCCCAAATATTTAGGCTGTCATGACAGCTAAAGGATTTAAGATTGAGTGATGCTACACTGGGTTATAGTGAACTTTTAATATAACTTCTCAATGAAGAAGGAATCCAGTAAGAGTTTGTTTTATTTTACTATTTAGATGTATTTGCCAGGTTATGTATTCCAGTTATTCTAAATTGATTTTAACTGTAAGATGCACATTTGTGTACTATTACTGATAAAAATTCTGTCTATGTTCTGTTAGAAAATGACATGGTGTTGGGGCACACATCTATGATCTCAGAACTCTTGGAGATTGAGACAGGAGAACCTCAAATTTGAGCCTAGCCTGGGCAATTTAGTGACACTCTCTCAGACAAAAAATAAAGAAAAAGGAAAAGAAAAGGGAAACTAAAAAAGAAAAGAAAGAATAGGATGTAGCTTTCAGTCTAATTGGCTATTGTCATTAGCCAATAACACACAAAAAACACCAGTAATAATTGTATTCATTATATGAATGGGCAATACTAGCTCTACTTACTTTGAAATCTCTTTAAAGGGTCAGATAATTTCTACTGCATCCATTTTACATTGCTTGGGAATGACAAAAATGAAAATTATATTACATATATTTGAATAATCAACATATCTTCATTTACTAGTACCATCCTTTATTAGAACTTATGAAGAAATTATATCTTTGAAAGAAAGTATATCAATTCCTTCAATACCGCATATTTGCTTCATTAATATCAAATGTATTTTTGGTTCTTTATCCTATCAAGACATTCTGGGACTATAATGTTTTCACTAATATGTCCTATGTGGCCATTGGTCAAAAATGTTTTAAATGACAAACAGAATCAATCCTGTACTCTGGACCATACACGTTACTCACATAAAGTGAGAAAAAAATGAGTAGCTTGGATAAAGTTTGAACGGGCACATGCAAATACATTAATGTCCTTTCTCCTGGTGTACTTGCCACAAATATAAGGTCACTTTGATTTTAGAATATGTCATATTTTCAAAGATGTCGACTGTAGAAAGGGTAAAGGAAGTGTCTTTGAAATAGACGTGTCTTGGAGATTCGGGGCATATACTTTTACAGAGTAGCTGTCTCATTTTACGCCTGAAGTTGATTAAATCCATCTTGTTGAAACCTATCACTTTAATAAAAATATATGGGAAGTGAAAATTGGAATGATCATAATCACTAAATCAACCAACCTTGACATGACATTAACTTGATCTTAGTAAATATGTGTACAGCGAAATCTCCAAAGAATCAAATTTCTCAAGAGCTAAAACTGCACACAAAAGTTACATCGTGATGACTTTGTGACCACTCAAATTAAATGCTCAGCCACACAATGTACTTCTTGACTTTAATCAGAAAACCACTGAATTGGTTCCTTACTTTAAATCTATTAACTCCTCATTTAATGAGAAAAAACTCTTCATCATCCCCTTTCCTCCTTCCATTTTTCTCCTCTGCAACATGTCAGCTCCAAATTAAATCAAAATTGATTTTCAAAATAAAACAATCTTTAGAGAGGTAAGTCCTAAGCCAGTCAGAGTAACCAACTCAGCCATTTTAGTCAATAGTCATCATGACAGGAGAAACTCTGTGGTTTTCAGTTCCCCAAGCAGTGATGTGTAAAAAGTCAAGAATGTTGAGCTGTAAAGGGGGAGGGGGAGGGGGAGGGAGTCTGTTGCTGCCTGCGCTTTTTCACCACACTGTGGATCATTCACTGTTCACAGCATGTGCAATGGTGCAATCGGTTTTAAATATACCCAACTAATTACATGCTGACTCCTTTCCAGTATTGTTACAGTCTGGGTTATAAGGACAAAAGAATAATATGAAATCACTAACGCAATATTAATGAGCTATGAATTATCTGTACATATAGACATCCATTCTCACCTCTACTTCAAAGGTATTATACAGGAAAGTCTAGAAACTTATGTTTAATTTCCAAAGGAGAATAAAGACTGTGCCATTAAAGATGTTAGCAGATCATAACCCCACATTCTGATTTGTGAGCAGCATAAAATTATTTCTAGTTTCCCTTCACAACTTGTCAGGGAAAACCTAAATCAGGTTATTATATCTGTATGGGCATACAAAAATGCTGAAAAATAAAATCATGGGCTTTTGTGAAATAAATAGCAAACAATAAGCAAGTATGAAACTGTATTGATGACAGTCAATGCTTGAGGGCACAAAAAGCTTAATTACATGGCAAAAGTAAGATTCTCCTGTCAGAGGATCAGAACTGAGAAGAAAAAAAAGCATTTAATTATTTCAGAGAAAGAAAATAAGAAAAGTACCTGAGTCAGAATGTTGTTGCAGAATTTGGAAATGATTTTTAAATTACCAAGCCTCAACTTGAAGGACCAGGTTCCTCTGACTTTCTATTACTTCTGCATTCTCACCCAAACCACATGCTGGTGTCATCCCTCTTCACTCTACAGCTCCTATCTCCTCCAATTTTTAAGAATAGGGAAAACCAATTCGGGTAGACACTCACAGCAGGACTCCAGAAGCCAGAGGGATAAAGCACCGACTCTGGCCTTAGGTAGTTAAAGACTGCCTTAAAGATAACAGTAGATGAAGCACATGCTGAAACTTCCCGTTCAACCCCAGTTACATTTCTTGTAGACTAATATTAGAACTTGAATCTTTCCTCCTCTTCAGCAGTTTCAGCTTCCCATTCAGGAGTGATGAGTAACAGGTGATTTTCATCAATTAAAAATATTTGCATTTATTTCCTTGTTGGCTTCTCAAAATTGAATAGGTCCTCTCTTAGCGAACATCTACTATATGTCAGACACAATGCCTGTTGCTGAGGATATGGAGATAAATGAGACATTTCTATTCTCATGGGCACATGGTTTGGTGCAGAAGACAAAGGGATATAAAACTAACTCTAATATAATGTGATATGGTAAATGTTACACGAGAAGTATAATTAAATACGATGTGAGCACAGATGGTATGATTAATCCCGGGGGGAGGAGGTCAGGCAATTTTGTGAGTGTGTATGGAAAATGCTATTTCTAAAAGCATCAAATACACATTATTAACAGATGATTATATCTGAGTCCTGGCACAAAGCTATTTCTGAAAACATGGCATGCTCTGAGAAGAAAACAGAAATAATTTCGACATTTATGAAAATATCCACACCAATAGAAAAACCCAACATTCAAGAAATATCAATATTCTAATGATCCTTGCAAGCCAGTCTTCATTCTGTACATTCATTAGGTGCAGGATGCTAAAATGCCTCCTAATTTGCTGGTGCCATTTACATGATTTTGTCATCCTTCTGAACTTACAATCTTAGCATTATTTAATGGCCACATATTTAGTTAAACTAACCTTGCCATTTTACTTTGTTCTTCCTCTAAAAGCTGAATTTCTTTCAGTCATGAGTATGACTAATGAGTCAGAGACCAGAAAGGCAGGGTCGTCACAGCTAATTATTGAAGTAAGGGGAAGTGTGTTATGTTTCAGGACCTCAGGTTTCTTTTTATTTTCCGTGATGCAGAGTACTAGTCAAGGTTCCCCAGAGAAATAGATCCAATGGGATAAATATGGATAGAGATGCAGCAGTGGGGACTGGCACAAGTGGTTCAAGAGGTTATAGAGGGCAAGTTCGGGATATTCTATCTGCAAGACAGAAGATCAAAAAGTCATCAGGGTAACTCAGCCTGAGTTCAAATCAGGAGAAATGAACTAATGCGTGGCATGCAAGTGGAGGGTGTGTGTGTGTGTGTGTGTGTGTGTGTGTGTGTGACTGAAGATTGAACCAGGGGTTTGTGTAGTGAACCGTATCCCTAGCCTTTTCCTTTTTTTATTTTGAGGCAGAGTCTCACTAAGTGACTAAGTAGTCCAAGCTGGGCTTGAATTTGTGCTCCTTCTGCTGTGGCCTGCAAGAGTGTGGGGTTTATAGGAATGTGTCACCACCACACCTGGCTGTAAAGTGACCCTTGTGTAATCAAGTTAAACATTAATAGTGAAAAAATCAAAGCATACAGTGTATGCTATTTATCATAATTTGCACTTGGTTTATGTTCATTACTTCAAAATTGGTAACTATATGGAAAAGGAAGAAAAAAACTTAAAAATGCTTCCTATGCTTAATAATATACAATTAAAATAATGTCAACATTTAATACAAAATAACACATAATTTATTAATAGAACTGATAAGCCAAAGATAAAAAAATGCAAAGCTGTATATAACTGTGCATATTTTGTAATGAATTTGTTGATGAAGCCAGTATTAGAAAGAAACGTTTAAAT
>RJWT010024229.1:0-16548 GCA_004365215.1 Cuniculus paca | reverse complement strand
CAGCTCTCCTTATCCACACATCATGTTCTTCATACTCTCACAGAAACATGTTTCTTCATAGCATTTGCCAGAGCTTGTAATGTAGACATTTAATTGATTGATACTTTTCTCCCTCACTAGTCTAAATGCTACTGTACACAGAAAACTCTGTGTCTATTTTCTTTATTGTTGGTGATCTTTAACTCTAGACCAGTCTCCCCTACTCTTCAGAAAAACAAGACAAACAAAAGAAAAACAAAAGAAGCCTGCTTCTTTTTTTCTTTTTCTTTTTTTTTTTTTGGCTTGTGTACCACACAACCATATTCCCTTTTCTGTGTCCTCTTTGGTCTGCCAGAAATGGGATTTCTTTTCATTCGCTTAAAACATGAGTCTTAGTTCACATTTTTGCACCTCTGATTTTTGCCACTCATCTCATAATTGTAGCATGCAAGCACATGATCTGTCCAATATTGTCTTCTCTCTATATTTCTATTTCACTTTGAATTGCTGCACTCACCCACTCACTTCCTGTTACACCACATATATCATTATTTAAAAAACTACCCTTACTTCAATAATATTTCTCTGTATACAGATGATTTCTGAACAGTAAAAAAACAGAGAAGAGTAGAGGACTTCTGAAAAAATGGTGGAAGAGTAAGCAGTAGAGTAAAAGACTCTTTCTGAGAGCAACAGTTCAGATTCTGGAATATAGCATCATGGGGAGAACAAGAAGGAAGGAAGTGGGTCCCTTGGGCCCAGGAAGACTCTAAAATGTGAACTGAAGCCCACAGAAAGAGGAAAAAGAAAAACTTAAATGAAGAAGAAGGTAGTAGCTGGTGGCACCTTAGCATGGAGCCAGACTCACCCTGCAAGAGGAGCTGTTGAGCCTGGGGATGCATGATATCATGGTGGCAGTGGCTGCTGGTGACTCCAGAGGTCTCTGCTGAAAGGCACAGCAGTGGAATAGAGTGGCAGTTGCAGAGGTCTGCACTGGCTGGCGGTGAGTGCAGAGGACTCAGTCCTCCCACAAGAAAGAGTGATTGGCCGGGAGCCATTTTGGAGTCAGGCAGGATAAACTCAGGGCCAGGACTGCTGCCAGCTTCTTCCAGCAGCTCCAGGTTGGGTGTGGACCCGCAGAAGTTGCTTGGACTGAGTCCTGCTCCAGTGCGCATTCCAGACAATGTCTCATAGGTTCCTAACCAGCTCAGATCCGCAGGCCCTTGCCAGTTCCACTCCCGTGCAAACTCCAATGGCCCTTGTGGGCCAGTACCCAACTCAGTGCAGAAGCACAGATGCCCACCATCAGATACCCATAGTCAGCACTGGCTAGAAAAACCAAACAGTCTCTCTTCAGAGAAATTGTATCCAATGCCAGAAGTGCTTGGGACCCCACTACCCATGTATATGGAAGAAACCAGAAATATGTCAAGATGAAGAAGGAAAAGGCAATCTCTAGCATCCAACTGAAGCAGCAAAAGTCCAGGAGAGGTAAACATGGAAGAGATTGGGAGTCACACACCTGAAGCGTCTGAAGTGATGTCAACTGAAGTAAAGAAACAACTTCATGAGGCTATAAAAGAAATTAGAACAGAAATACTATCCCAGGTAAAAGAAGAAATGAAAAACATAATAAAAGAATTACTAAGCACCTCTAAAGAAGACACAGATAAAAAAACAGAGAAGCATAGGAAAAAATGAGGGAAACCATGAATGAACAATATAAGAGAGATTTAGAATGCAAGGAACAGATTGAAAGAGATATCCAGGAAATTAAAAACTCCATTGAAAGCTGGAAAAACCACTTGAAAGAAAGTGAAGCTAGACTTTCAAACCTTGAAGACAGGTTTTCAGCTTGTGATCATGAAAGGAAAGATCTCTTAAAAATAACAAGGAAACAGGAAGTAACAATTCAATGGCTGCAAGACAACTCCAAGAAACATAACTTATAAATTAAAAATGTGAGTGAAAAATCAGGGGTCAAGACAAATGACATGAGGATACTTCCGTGAAAAAGAACAACTCAAGGAATTCATGACCACTAAACCAACCCTACAAAGAATACCAAAGGGCATTCTAGAGAGAGATAAAAAGGACCACTGTCTCAGGAACAATGAAAGAGGGGGACCATCAAGCAGGGACAGCCAATTGAATGGAGGGGAAAAAATAGGGAGCCAATGGCCAAAAAATAGCATGGCAGAGACAATGCAGTGCAAGAGGGCCACAACTATTAATGTAGATGGCCTCAATGCACCAATAGAAAGAAACACAGGCAGAGTGGATCAGGAGACAGGACCCATCAATATGCTCTGTACAAGAAACACATTTAACTAGAAAAAAAATTCATAGACTAAAAGTCAAAGGAGAGAGAACCATGCCCTATGTGACAGGGAGCCAGAAAAAAAGTAGGGGTAGCTTACCCATCAACTGCAGAATGGATAAGAAAGATGTGGCATTTTATGTGGTGGAAACCTTCTCAGCTATAAAGGAAGATAACCTCAAGGCTCTTGTAGGTGGATGGAAGCAACTTGAGCTCATGCTCATGGATGAAATGATTCAGAGTCACATGGGTGAATTTTGTGTTGTCTCCCTAGTATAAAAAAACTAAAGGAGTTAGTGGGTCCAAAATGCACAGTACAGAGCATACTGGGAAAGTCAAAAGGGAGGAATTGTCTAAAAAGGGAAGGAAGTGACCACTGTTAATCTATTATCATGATTTGAACTCATATTGTCTTCATTGTCCTAATTAGTTTCATTTTATTCTGATTTGTTTGATTTTATTATACTTGATGGCATGGACAGTTATTTTAAAGATAATAAAATATATCATTGCAGCCATCAAGGATTTCCAATTATCTTGTTTTGAAACCCTGTGTTGCTTTCATTGTTTTGTTTTGATTGATTTTACTCTATTCTGTGTTGTTTGATTGTACTATGTCTGAAGGTGTAGGCAACTATTCTGAAGATAGCAAGAAGCATTATGGTAGCCACTGGTGTTTTACTAGTAACTTGAAGTTCTATATTACTTACATCATTTTGCTGTGTTTGTTTTGTTTCTTTTTTTTTTTTACTGGTTTTATTTTGTTCTATTTTGTTTGATTTTATTTGTCCTTGATGGTATGGGAAGTTATATTGAAGATAACAAGAGGCATTATGGTAGCCATTATTGATTGCCTTTTACCCTGTTTGGAAGTCATGTACCATGTTCATTGTTTTGTTGTGATTGACTCTATTCTTTTTTATTTTGTTTGATTGTATTCTTTTCAAAATAAAAAAACAGTAAAAAAACACAATATAACTGTGTGACTTAAAGCTAGGAAATATCCTTGATTTATCTTTCTAAACTCCACCACTTTATCAAATGTAGGTCAAGTTAATTTACATTTTAAATTTAAACCCTTTCTACTACCTGCACTGCTATGCTATCTTCTAGATTATTATTTCTCAGCTGTCTCTCTACTGCCCTCCTGTAATTAATTCTCCATAAAACTGTGAGAATGTTACTTTTAAAACGCTAGTAGAACCATACCAGGTCTCTGCTTTACACCTTCATTGAAATTCTACATCCCTATTTTTACAAAGGACCCTAAAGGAGTCTCTGTCTTCCTCCCCAAACTTTAATCCTATCCTTCACTATTTTAATATCCTTTACTCTATTCCATCATTCTCCTTAGAATTCTTTCTGCTTCTCAATGTCTGGCTAAGTGCCATTTGATCATTCCATGTAAAATCAGTAATTCTTTTAGGCTTGTGAATTTATTGTTGTTTGATGCCACCCATGTTTAGAGTAGGAATCATTTCTTGGTATATGTATATGACATACATATGGAAGACATGTTCAATGAGTTTTCCTTCTGTTTGTACAAGATAATATATTTTTGTATCATTAAAGATTATTTGAGGACTGGGATGTAGAAGAGATACACCAGCAGGAAGGGAGGATGTTGTTGTATGAATAAAAATGTTTTATTGCTTTATTCACAGAAAACAGCTGTTGGTTAACATATGCCTCCCAATCTTGATTAATTGTAGAATGAAATAGAAAAAACTGTGACTGTGATCATTTCAGAGTATTCTGAGAAGAACTGGCCAAAAAATGAAAAGAATCCTTGTTTTACTGCAATGGTTACTGATGTAAAAGGTATTCATTCAAGATTTTAGCATGAATGAGATTAACAGGACTGGTAACATAAATGTTAACACAATTCTGGTGAATTTCCCATAGGATTGTGTTTCAGCAACCTCAAGAGTGTCTTGAAGTGTTTAATTCTATTACTGTAGGGCACAATATTTTTGACATTGAAAATAAACCTCTCAACCAAAGTAGAGCAGTAAGAATAACAAAATAAAGAAAATGCCAATAAATATTTGCTCAGAATTCATAAAATTTATTGACTGATTAGAAGCAGGAATTTGAAAGACAGAACTTTGAAATAAATTCATCATTTCTGTCTTATGAATGTAATGACATTATTCTAGAAATATGAATAAGATCCAGTCTGAACACCTTTTTTGATGAGATTGAGTGGCTTACTTCCATGAAATACACAGTGAGATATCTAGTGATTACCAGACAACATGTATCCAAAACTCAAGAAAGAAGGGATGATAATATAATAAATCTAGAATCTAAGAAATAAGCACATTAAAAGACCATACATGTAAAATGAGAAGTAAATGGTGAGCGAGATGGACCGTGGTAAATAGAATAATGCAGAAAAGACCTAGGAAGAGAATGTCATGAAGGATCGTGAGATTCTAGGAGATCAAGGCAGGAGAAACAAGAGAAACAAGCTCTAGAAGAAGGAAGATAATATGTGATACTCTTAAATGGTTTGGGCAAGATAGTTTAAGACTCAAAGAACCATGTTGGATAAAGACTGAAAGGAGGCAAATGAATTCGTCATTTAGATGTTGGTAACTCTGATACAAATAGCTTAATTTGAGTGAGAGCTGTACCCTTTGAAGAATGAGGACAATATTTTTAGAAGCTTTCTAAGAAACTTTTCTTAAATGTCTGTTGGGACAGAAATATGACATCTGTCAGTCACTAAATCTATCACTGGCAAAAAGAATTTGAATGACTCAGTCATACACCAGTTATGATTTACTTAATGAGAGGCAGAATCTGGTCTTCTTTTAAAGCACAAGACTATGTAATCCCTGAAAAATATGAATTCTATAAATAGAGGCAAGATAATGGATCAGATAAATAACTAATAGTGTCCACCACAAAGGAGAAGTAAAGAATATGTGTGTGTACATGTGTAGAGAGAAAGAGAGAGGGAAAGAGAAAGAGTGAGCTATTTCCTCTGAAATAGATGGCAATATCAATAGAAAAAGGATAAGGATGATGCTAGAGGTTTTGAGAGGGTAAAAGAAATTTAAATGGCACCCATAGTTATTGAGAAAAGGAGTATATATGTATGATTTTTTTAATTTTGATTTTTCTTTTAGCTCTCTGGGAAAGATACTTAGAAGGGGTATGACTGGATCAAAAGGAATTTCCATTTCAAATTTTTTGAGACATCTCCATACTGATCTCCATACGGTTGTACTAGTTTGTATTCCCACCAACAATGTAAAAGGTTTCTTTTCTGCTCCCACCCCACCTCATTAGTATCTGTTATTTGATCTCTCAACCTTTTGATGATGAACATTCTTTATAGAGTAAGATGGAATCTCAATGTTGTTTTAATTTGCGTTTCTCTAGCTGTCACTGATGTTAAATGTCTTTTGATTCAGTGTGTATTCACACACTTGAGGTAGAAATGATCCGCTTGGCCATACTGTCCTTTTCAGACAGATGCAAAGCAGCTCTCACTGCAGATATTTTATTGCTTTGTTCAAACTCACTGTAAATGTCCTGACTGATGAAATTTCTCTGGCTTCCTTTGGGAGCTACTTCTTCATCCAATACTTCTGCATATAAGGTACTGTTCTCTGTGTACTCACCTCATGTTTCTTTGTTTCCTTCTGTTAGTCTTCTTCTGGCAAAAGTATCCACCTCTTTGGAGGGGTTTCACATTCAATCTCTTATCTCACCTCTTTCAGTCACCATTTGTGTGCTTATTTATGGCTGGATTTTTATTCTGTCCTCATTATCAGCTCTTCCATACCCTCAAGTGATGAATGCTTTTTTCCCCTAATAATTACTCTACATTCCTGGGCTTTTAGGAAACTATTGGTTCTTACAGGATCTATTTTATTTTTATCAGTACATGTTTGTAGTACATAATGGTTACATTCATTATGGGGAGTTGCATGTACATAACACATCTTAGGTCTTTTTCTCATCTCCTTATGTGAACTATTATATAATGTATGGGATAGTTTCATGAAATGGACTTCTAGTTTTATAATTTTTCTCTTGTAACTCGGATTGGATTATCCTATCTGACTTCTTCCATTCTTGACAAAGTCTACAAGACAATTTTTATTATTTTGGTCCAATATATCCCAGTTGTCTCTTAAACACCTCTGCCTCTAATCATTTACTTCTTTAATATACATTGAAGATCGATGAAAAATTGACCTTTTTCCGGACTCTATTTTCTTGTCCATTCCCTCTTCAACATTTTTTAATGCTTCTTCATCATTTAGAAATTGAAGTGTAAAGTCTTTAACCCATTATACTTTAATCTGCACTCCCAAAATGTTTGCAAATCCCCTTTTAATGTTATAAATTTGGACATAGTCCACACTTCTGCTTACAGTATTTCCCTTAACTGAATTGTTCTTACCACTTACCTGCTTATCCAATTTCCAGCCATTTCTGTTGGTCTTTCTCAAATCTCACCTTTTTCATAAAATAATTCTTTATCTTTCTTGGTTGTGAAATTTTATTGCTGTTGCCATTCATCCACAGTGACAAATCTCCTGACGACATTGTTATACTAGTTAAATTGCTGGTTAATTCTTTGTGAGGATTCCTTGAAGTCAGGATTCATTTCTTATTAACTTTGTGAGCAACATTGTTGAACAATTTTGCTCAAGTAATTTAATTTCCTTGAGCTGCAAATTTCTCATCTATAAAATGGCAATGGTAATTGTCATTTCACTGGATTGCTATGTTAAATAAATGAAAATGTTCAGCTATTAAGTTTTATATAGGCAATTGTAAGTTATGCTTTTTGTATCCTTTTTATGTTTTAAACAATGATGGATTTTAATAAATATTAAATAACAATTTGGTGAAATAAATGATTAATTTATTCACTTCTAGGAAGTGACTCTTCCCTCAAGATTTTCCTTTTCTGTCTCTCTCCTTATCTCTTCCCTTTCCTTGCATCATTTCTTTGGTTAACTTTTCTTCTCAGTTGTATTTGAACTATCCTTTTTCACTATCTTTTTATAGCTTTGAAACTAAGAAATTCTGGAAAGACGTCTAAACATTTCCAGGTTATAGATGAAACAGATTTAGTCCAATTCCTGTTAGAAATAACCAACTAGGCTGCAAATGCATAAAAACTCAATAGACGTTTGAGTTTGCTCTCTTATAGGTGATAATTGAAGGGTTGACTTTGCAATTTTCTGGGCGTCAATGATCAGACCTTACCAAGCCTTCAAAGAAGCAATATGAGGTTGTTTATTTAGTTCAAGTTTCTTCTGAGTAACCATCTCCACTGACGTCCATGCAGGAAAGATGTTATCAAAGTTATTTGTCTGACTTGAGAATCTTGTGCACATGGAGATTTCTAGAGTTTATGAAAAGAACTATTACATTTCTGTCTTTTTGGTAGTCATAATACACATCAGGATGAAGGAATTAAGGACATAAAATTGAGTATAACGGTTTGTGTAGAGGGAGAGATTTGGGATAATCATTCGATCAGTACAGAGATGTTTCAACAATCTTGACTAGGATCTCTGTTTCACATTAGAATGGGCCACCTTTGATAACAAACTCAGATATGAGTTTCACTTACCTGAGCCCTTCACTTATCTGTACTGAACTCTGTTAATTGCATTAATCCTGAATGTTATCACCCTTTTTACTTTATTAAGACCTACCTGCTACTCTCTATGTTCCTTCTTCTTGTTGTTTTATAAAGAAGAAATTTTTAAAGAAAAAAAATTACTTAGTTATGTTCCTGAACATGTACCAGATGAAATTTGCAGAGATAAAATTAGATATAGCAGCAAGATAGTTGTTTAGTCTACTGTTAACTGTTGATGTTATGAGACCTTGGTGCTACCAAAGGAACTTTCAAGTGACTATGCTTAGAGGTCTCACTCTTGAAGCACTGTTCTGAGCTGAAGACATTTTTCTACATTTTCTGGCTGCCTATACAAATTAAAGCTGAAAAATTTAAATGCAGGTTTGCTTTATCTAATTTTTAATAGCAAAATCAGGCTATTAAGAGCATTATTTTTATTATACATATCTTTTGCTGCCATTTTAATGCAGCTGAATTTATGCTGTCTGAGCACTGATTAGACAACCAACCCAAGTTATACAATACAATTTTAACTGTCCAAAGAGTTCCAATTAATAGACTTTTGGGGGACTTGAAACATTCAGAGTCTTGAATCTAAGCCATTCCCCAAGGCAGCATCTACTGGGCATAAAGGGGCGATCTGGCAGCCATTCTCTTGATTTAATCAGTAAACTAGTCAAGTCTCTATCTCCCTGCTGAATTAGCTGGTTTGTCTGTCTACACTGATAAAATCAGATGGATAATTGTCCAATTCTCCTTGCATCTTGTATGCTCTAAACAAAACTTAAAATAAACAAGAATAAATACAGCCAACCACTAGCCCTCCTGCTCTTTAAGGATTACTTATTATACTATTGAGAGGCCAATTGTCCAAGGTCAGAATGTTCTGTTGGTTAGTGTCAAGGTGTTTTTGTTTCATTTCATTTCCAACCACTTTTCCATAAATAAATTTATTTGGAGATGTTTCATAGTGGTTGAAATATTAGCATCATGTTCTAAGCCAGCTGTGAATACCAAAAGTGTTTTAGCTGAAAAATATGACATATAAACATGGCATTACCTGAGTTTCTGTTTCTTAAAATATAGCTGCTGTTCTCTCCAGTCCATCAAACAGTTTTTTTCCAACAGCCAGAGCATCGGCATAAAAAAAGCATTAATTATTTAGCCTTGGCTTTGCATCATTACATACTGAGGCCACTGATGTTTTACCACTTATCTCTCAACCCAGGGCCATTCACTGAAACCAATCTCCTATTTTTAATGATGGTGCTAAGCCATAGAAGAGACTATCAAATTATTATTTTTCCTTTATGAATAGTGACTCAAAGACTATTTAAAAGTTTTATTGCATTTCACTTATAATGCTCCCTCAGAAAGTGGCTTTATTAAAAGCTGCCTTGTATTCCCTTTGGGAAACTCAGTTACATGGTGGTGGGGCAGGGCATGGGTGCATTAAATAATTTTCTGAATAAAAACCAACCACAATGTTGTGTTTTCTTCTCCTCAAAGGCAAGAAGAGAAGACACAAATGTCATATTTTGGGAAAAAAATTATATTCTCAGATAGTAATGAGAAAAATCTTATTCCTGCTCTTTGCTCAGAGGCTTCATCTATTGTCATGCCATGTGTATGTGGTGGTGGGGGGCATTGGACTTTGAATCCAGAAGTGATATCCTGTGTGTAGTCACAAAGGATAGTCCTGGGATAAAACAGTGCTTGTCATTGTCTCTATTCTAGTATCACATTCTTTACAAGTCCTGTGGATTTTCTTCTGTTGATATCCTATTCCTTTCTCTTTCAACTTCGTCTAATCTTCTTTTCTCCAAAATGGGCTCAGTAGCTCCTCAGTCTTTCCCCACTCATTCCTTTTTCCTATCTTCCAAATCCTCACTCACCAGTTTATCAAACTCAACACTACAAACAAAACTAGCTAGATTTTCACTTAAAGGAGTCGGTGTTTTTTCCCAAAAGACTTCAAAGCAGTTGAGTTGATTTAGAGTTCTTAAAAGCCAGTTCACTCTTCCCATAAGCTATACAAGCCATATGGGGCCCAGGAAGAGAGAAGCCAGTCCACCTCTCCTATGAGCTGACCAGCCTGCAAGCTGAGAATCAAGAGTGATTCTTACCTCTTGTAAGTAACAGGCTGGTTCTGAGGACAGCAAATGAGGTACAAAAACAACTAAATGCTTGTGTTGTTTGATTGACTTTGCAGGTCTACAGCCAGTAGTCTGAGCATCTATTAGGAGGATATCAGTATGTAATATAGCAAATATAGGGGATTTCCTTCTGTCTTGTTTTTGAAATCCATTATTGCTCTCCCTGTTTAGTTTTGTTCTGTTTTGTTTTCTTTAATGTTCTGTTTTGATTGGTTTTATTCTGTTTTGTTTTATTTGATTTTACTATGTCTGATGGTATGGACAACTATTGTGAAGATAACACGAGATATTATGATAGCCATTGTAGATTTCCTATTATCCTGTTTGGAAGTCCTGTACCAATTTCACTGTTTTGTTTTGATTGGCTTTATTCTGTTTATTTTGTTAGGTTTTATTCTCTTTAAAATAAAAAAAAAGATCTTAAAGAACAGAAAAATATATTCTCATTTCTTTGACTCAATATTTTATCATATTTTATAAATGATAAAGGTATCTATTAAATTTGACTGACCCTAACACTAGAAATTAAGTAAAATAGAGAAGTTTTGGGCCAACGTTTAGTCCAGGATTTTGTGTGAAAAATCTTCTGGTTATGGTAATTTTGTGAGTCTGTGTGTGTGTGCTTGTATACATATATGTAACTTTCTGTTTGTAGGGAGAGGAGGTCGGTCAGAGAGGAACAGAAGTATGTATAAAAAAGTGACTATTCCAGAAATGTCAAAAATACGCAAAACAACCTGCCATTCTTAGTTCTGTTTTATGACATAGGTCATTAAGTGAGCATTGTATTTTGTCTCATTGAACTTAATATAATCCATTTTACTATGCAATACACTTTTCTATTCAGCCAATACCAACTGAAATTTATGGGATAACTATTTATACTCCTGACCCCTTCAATCCTCCACAGTCTGGTCTATAAATGAATGTATTGTTTTTTTCTTCTGAAATTTAAATCACTCCAGTAGACTTACAACTCTAGGTTGGAATGATCCTATTCAGAGCCTCTTGGGAATTTTATACATCTCATGAAAACTTAGGGAAGCAGTTATGTTTTTATTTTTCCCCAAAACATCTGTTTCCACTACCAGGTATTTGGCTCACTGTTTTATTCTTTTCTTTTAAATCCTAACTGTAGTAGTTTTCAGTTTTTATAAGAAAAAACACTTTTTTTTCTTGCTGTAGGTCAAGTACTATTCTAAGTGCTGTAAAATATTTAACCCTCATACAAACATTGTAAAACAGGTAATAATAGTACCTATTCTGGAATGAAATTTTATGTTAGTGGTTTTAAAATTTCTGCATCTTAAAGATATCATTCCACTATTTTTGACTTTGATTGCTTCAAAGGAATACTCACTCATTATTCTTATGTTTTCCCCAAATATAACTTTTTCTTTTTTAGATGCTCTTGAGATTTTGCTTTTCATCTTTGTTTTATAGAGAATCACCAAGTTTTACATGCAGGGAGGCATATAACTTCTCTACATTTATTAAAAAGTGGTATTCACTAGAAATTGAAAGGGAAATATAGATACCTTATTATGGATTCTGTCATAGCATAACGTATGGGAAAGGCTTTGTTTTTGATCTAACCCTAAACTTTACTCCAACTTGAATCTGAAAGATGTGATTTTCAATATGTGTACAATTCATATGGATCTGATCTCTACTGGAAAAACACGTGGAAAGTTCACAGAGAAAGTACTTACCAAACTAATGCCAGTTTGCCTGGGTTGGAGTCCCAGTACGGTTGCTCATTAGTTGTATTATTTAGGGCAAGTTACTTAACATTTTGGTGCCTCAATTTCCTTACTTGCATGTAAAGGAAGATATCGATGGTACTGACCTCTTAAGATTATTTTCAAAAAATTTTTTTTGTAATACATACCAAGTGTTTAGAAGACAGACACACAGAAAAGCTAACTACAATAGACTCAAAATGGATATTGAAATTTGCCACATGGTACTGTAACACCAATTAATAACACGCAACTTAGTCTGTTTTGAGCCGCCTGTCTTTTTACTTAACTCATAGAATATTTATGATTTGAGAAGCAGGAGGATCTGTTTTCAAGTAGGAAGGGGAACACGAGATGGAGCAAGAGCAAGGAGATAAGGAAAGGGGATGAAAAAAATAATTTAATTTAAAAAATGGAAACGGAAGTTTTGCAAATGGAAAGGGGACCAAGAGCTGGAAGGAACCAAGAGGGAGAGGAGGGGTAGGGGACAAAAAAGAACTAAGATGTGTTATGTGCATTTACCAACTCTCCATGATAGATGAAATCTTAATACTGCAATCATATAGTAATAAAAGTTTTTAAAGCAGTCATTTGAATAACATGAAAAAATTACTATATGTACCTTATTAAGAAGTTTAATGTACAAAACTGATTTTAGTCAAATAATATTGTACACACCTACATTTACCATGTTAGCAATGAATGGCATATGACAACTAAAATAGTAAAATATTTAAATTATAGTATTTGTTATTCTATATTACGAATAAGAAAACAGAAACTTATAGGGAAACCTACTCCAAGGGCTCCAGCTAATAAAAACAAAGGCCATCAGAATTCAAACCCAAGTTTACTTACTCTGTCCTCTTTCTTTGTCTTGTACTAACGCTATGTGAAAATGATGGAATTGAGTACCACTCTTTCTAATCAATACACATTTTTATACTTGTGTCACCAAAAATCAGGAAAATCTGCCTGAGTCAATACAACTTAGCACAAAGTCTTGTGCTTCTGAGAAAAACATAAAATGGAAAGAAAAGGAAATATTCAAATAGCTTATTCCATTGCTATTGTTCTGCTTGTATGATTTTTCTGTTCATTTTCTTTTGTTTTTTTTTATAATTTTCACCTGGTAAAATTATTTCACCTGACTCAAATTGTCAATTGAGTTAAAAATAATTGGTCAGTTGATAACATACTAATGTGGTTTAACTTTGAAGCAGTAAATTAAGGGGACAAGTTCAGGGGACCAGAAAAGAACCAGTGTGAACAATTTGTATGTTAGGCTCAACATTTCACCAAAAGATAACAGGAACTCCCCCTGCTATATGAATTTAAATCAAAACTTGTGAAGCACGTGTAGTTAATTTCCAGTCTTTTGACCCATTCCTGCAGGTGTGCTTTCTCCTGGCAAAACAGTAGTACTTATCAGCAGAGTACGCAGCGCGATGCAGCAAAAGTAAGACCTGCGCCCAGTTCCATCCTTGTAGGCAATTGCGATCCTGTTCTAAATATCTTCAATACAATTTATCAACAGATATCTTTCTACTCTAGGTTGAGTGAACAAAAAAAAGATGAAATAAAATCACTGTAGGTTTTTTCTAGTTCTACAATAAGATGACCCAAAGGGTTGAAATTCGAGGTTGCATCACAAATTCCACATAGTTTTTATGGATGACAAACATCCCTGTCATAAATAAATTATGATGTTCAGCTAGGAAATTGAAAAAGTATAAGAATTTCTGAAAACAATGACTGTGTTTCTCCACTGTTTGACACACAGCGATTTCTACAGATGTATGGAGAGATGGTATTGGGAAGGGCTGGAGTTCCTGGTTGTGACCTGTTCCTTCTGGTTTTACTTTATCCAAGACATGGGGAAAAAGGAGCCTTCGGTTTCATGTCTCCCTAAGTTCACCTCACCTACTTTCTCCCGGATCCATTTTCTCTCATGCTTCTCCTGTCTTATACTTTTCTTAGAAATACAAACACGGTAGTGTTATTGTCCTTTCTTATTTCTTCATGGAAAAATTAGACTATACTGCTCAATATTTAAATATTTGGCTTTTTAAATGTTCTCTTTCCTCAAAAACAGTACATTCTTTATGATGCTTGGTAATATATCTGAGAAGAATCTTCCATATATGTTTTTCACACAGGTATGATAATGTCATTAAAGTACAATGAAAATATTTTTTACTAGTCAATCAGTATTTCTGATGACTGTGAGTACATTCTCACAGTCAACCAACCTTGAATCAAAATATTTTTTAAAAATTGTGCTTGTATGGAACATGCATAGACTTTTTTTCAAAAATATTTGAAAGAAAATTGCATCTGTATGGAACATGCATAGACATTATTCTCTTAATACAGTATAACACCCATTATATCAGATGTAATAGCAATCTAGAGATGACTTAAAATATACTGCATAACATGAAAAAAGTTACTATATGTAACTTTTTAGGATATGCATAGATTATACTTAAACATTTTGGAGGATATGCATAGATTATACTTAAATATTTTGTCATTCTATACAAGAAACTTGAGCATCCATGGATTTAGATATCAGTAGGGTCCTGGTGCCTTAATGTTGATAGAGGACTGCACTACAAATGGAAACAGTTTTCTTTGTTACATTTTGAAACAGAATGTGTTTTTATTTCATAATTCTTGCTTAGTTGAATCTGTGTTATTTCTTTACCTTACCTATCTTCTAAGAAATCTTGTACCCCAAAAGAACTTCTCATGACAGATAATTTTGTGCACTGAAGTAAAATGTGACATTCTTCCCAGAACTCTCCAACTCTTCCAGTCTCAATGTTTATAGTGTGTAAGGTATCATCTATTACATTATAACATCTCTGCATTATTCATGCAGTAAAGAATTGTGAACATAAAAGATACCACAATTCTTAATTGCAGTGGATCAAGGAGAGGCAACAATTCTTTCCCCCAGAATTTAAATTATTCAAGAACTGAGGAAAAAATTACAATAGAACACTACTCTTTGTGAAATAAAGCAATTAGGACAAAGATCAAATTAAAATAAAGGAACCTAGCTGTAGTATTTGACGAGCAAAACAATCTTAATTTGGGATGATTTTCATTACAAAGAAATAAAAGGTCAGATTACCAAAGCCTAAAAATTATATCACAAAAGAGACCTAGTGTTATACAATGCAGACAGCACAGAATATAGCTGAGAGACCCTTGTTCTGCCTGCATCTTTGTGTTGTTTTTGTTCTGTATGTGTTTTCTACAGAATTACTGATTCATTGTGGTGAGATCATTCTGGGGATCTAAGAGACTGTGAGTCTCTGTTGTGTGTGTGATAATGCACTTTGATTTTTTGTAATTTATGGACAATTCATTTAGTTACTTTATTGGTCATTTGCATGTAAATTTAAAAGTAATTCAAAGTTTTATGGAATTTATCTTATGGCCTTGCCAGATGCCAGGAGCTAGTAATAATAAAAATATTGTATGCAGCACTGTAACATTCACTAATAGGCAAGTATTGTTTTTTGTTAATTTCCAAATTAGTTCTTGTCTGATTTCCTACCATACTATTAATATATATGTATCATCATTTTAAGATTACTGAAGTTTCTAAATCATTACGAGATAGGAAACGAAGGCTGACGCAAATTGGACAACTGACTGGGCAGTGTGTCAAAGGTCATAAGTACCCACAGCAAACATGTTTAGATATATTCTAAAAAGGAAAAATACGTGCATAATATTGAACTCAGGTTAGCTCCAGGTTTATAACTCCAGAGGACTGTACACTGAACCAAGCAGAAAATGATACTTTCAATCTTTCATTTGAATCTCTGGCTATTTGAAGGACAAATCATAAGATGATATTCTCTAACCTTCATTTACATATAGGCATAACCAATCAAAAGACAGTTTCTGATCCTTCACTTACTTTTGGTGAGAGACTAATGGAGTTTTTCATCAAACAACTTATATTTGGCATGCAGCCAGCTGAGTTTTTGCTAGGACAATTTTCCCAATGCCATATTTGCATATAATCTGATTCGTTATTTATTCTTCTCCTATAATCTGTGTTTGTAATGAATTATATTTAGACATTTTATCAGGCTACAACTTGCTATTTTAAACTAAATTCAGTTTAATGTCTTAAAGCTTATTTAAAAACAAATTTTTTTCTTTCTGTTTTCTGGAGTTTAGGATTGAACTCAGGATCTTGAAAATGTAAATGCTGGTAGACAGTGGGGAATAAGGAACACTTCTCCACTGTTGGAGGGAGTGTAGACTGGTGCAGCCACCATGGAAATCAGTATGGAGATTCCTCAAAAAACTAGAATTAGAGGTCCCATCTGACCCAGCTATTCCCCTTCTGGTATTTTCCTGGAAGAATTAAAAACATCATACCATAGCAATATATGTGCACCCATGTTTATAGCAGCACAATTTGTATTGGTTAAATCTTTTTTTTTCCTTTTTTTAATTTTATTTTTAAAGAGAATAGAACAAAACAAAACAAAACAAAACAGAACAAAAAAAAGAAAACAGAATAGAGTCAAACACAATACAGCATTTCAAAACAGAACACAGAAAGCTACACAGGTCTTCAAAACATAACAACAGGAGATTAACTATGGTTACCCCAGTGTCTCTTGCTTTCCTCAAAATGGTTGTTCATACATTTACAGACAATAAACTCAAACAAAACAAAGCAATACATAACCAGAT
>RJWT010024228.1:0-16545 GCA_004365215.1 Cuniculus paca | reverse complement strand
GCGGATCATTGTGAGTTTGAGACCAGCCTGGGCTACAAAGTGAGCTCAAGGCCAACCTTAATGTCATAGTGAGACCCTGTCTCAAAAAGACAAGGGCTGGGGATTTATCTCAATAGCGTAAGCACCTGCCTGGCAAGCATGAGGTCATGAGTTTTATCCCCAGTCCTGGGGGGGACTAAAAAAAAAGGCTTTGCTTATTACGGTCCTTTTTGGAAAGGCACAGGCTTCTCAGTAGTCATTTGGATAAAAGAAATAGATTGTCTTCATATTTATTGATATCTAAATGATGCATTGTTTGACTTTTCAGAGTTTGGCTGCATAAATTTGAAATATGATCAAAGATTAGATATGATCAGATTACGTATACCCTAGAACTGTGTTTTGACTCAAATGCATATGAGAATCAACAGAAAAACTAAAATTATGCCTAGGACCCAGAGCCCAAATCTCTGGGTTTTTGTAGTCCAAGCACTAGTATTTTTTTTTTAGAAAGCTCCTTCACTGACCCAGTGGCCGTGCCTGTCATTCTACCACCTCACTCACGGATTCCGGTTCGCCAGGCTCCCTCCGCAGCCCCCACCAATCAGTGCTGCGTGAGTTTGGCAGCATCTCACAGTTGCCAGGGAGCTTTGCAAAGATCCTCACACCCAACTCACACTTCGGGCCAGTGCAGTCAGGCCTGGGCGGAGAACCCTGGCATCCGCGTTTGTTGAAAGCTCCCTAGTGGATTCCCAGATTGGAAACCGCTCCACAGGGCCTTCTCCCCAGCACGCAGCTAAGGACTCAGAAAAGGAAGAACCATTTCTGCTACTACGTACAGAGGTGGCCGAGTTTCCCTGCTGCGTGCGTCAAGGGTGTCAAGGCACTTTGCCTTATCACCTGGCACGGGAGAGAATGAATATTTTACTTCTCCTGTGTCCATCTGATTTACTGATACTGTACTGTTTGAAAAGTCACAGCATTCGCATTTGGAATTGGCCTAAGTTGCAATTGTAGTTTTTTTTGAATCCTTTCAGAGTTGTCTGAAAACACTTTCTGTATAAAGACAATATAAAAATGTATTTCTAGGCCGTATGATAAGAGATAGAAAACAGTCTTAAATGAGCACGTAGTGGCTCCACCCACATAAAGAACATCCAAGACTGCAGGTGAATGCACAGGTCCTTGTGGCTCCTTCACATCCCCATCTGCGTGAGGCTGGGCTGTACCCCTCCAGTCTTATTGGGACTTCTGCTCACTCCAGCTCTCATAAGCCAAGTTGCTTTGACTTCCCTGGGTGGAGGCACAGGGTCCAGAGCTCAAGGATGACAAACCCAGCGTCCCTGGCTTTCTGCCCATCATCCTCCCTCTGTGACGCTTTGGCCCCCACCATTCTCACTAAGCAAGCCCAGCAGGACTCTGCTGCTGCATTTAATCCTATTCTGTGACTTCTGGAATCCTCAGCCAGAATGTGACATGGGGCAGCTGCATAGTTCCAAGATCTCTTTTGATAGAACCACTTAACACTTTAACCAAGGGCCTCCGGTTTGTGTAGAGAAATCTTAATTTGACTTTGGAGAGCTGCCCTAGGCCAGGAATGAAAGGCTACGGAGTTGAAGGCCAGGATCAGATGGGGTTTAGCAGGCTTCTTTCTGATTCCCAGGCCGGAGATACAGCGCTTCATGTTGCTGCTGCCCTGAATCACAAGAAGGTGGTTAAAATCCTACTGGAAGCTGGAGCAGATGGGACCATTGTGAATAATGTAAGTTGATTGCACCTGGTTTCTAAAGACCATCCCACCTGCTTCCAGGTGGAGTGTGTCGCTATCACCTAACTCCTTACAGACCCAAGGATCCAGTGAGCTCTGCTGAAACCACAGTCCCTGGTGCTCCTAGATTCTGGCTTAGCACCCACATTATGGTCCTAGCTCCCTCTCCACTCTTCTCCAAAAAGATTCATTGCTACATGGGTTTAAGGATCGTTCGTGCTGTCCTCCACAGAAGCGTTCCTCCTTTCTTCTCCTAGGAAACATCCCCTGGTGGGCAGTGCCCTGGCCCTTGGCCTCCTAGAGCACTTCTCGATCCCTGGGTCAGCACTTGTCCCTGTTGCTAAGTGTTAAGTAGATGTGCTCACGGGTGACGAAGCCCCTCGGTGCGTGGCATGAGGCACAGAGCAAGGCCGTCACGTGGCTGTGTTAGCACAGGCAGCTGCGAGGTGTGGTCAGGAGTGGAACTGCCTGCTTCTGGCTAGAGCTGTGTGTGACAGGGCACTGGTGTCCCTCTCACTGTCCTCCCTCTGCCTTTCCTTAGGCAGGCCAGACCCCGCTGGAGACTGCCCGCTACCACAATAATCCAGAAGTCGCTCTTCTCCTCACTAAAGCTCCCCAGGTAGGATTTGCTGAACTTTCTATTGTATTGACTGTGTGGCTTCAAACTTCTTGTGACTCCTCTGGTTGCAAACTGTTGAAGCCAAGTGAAACTAAGCAAGTGGAGAATTGACGGGCTTAGCCAGGCAGTGGAAAATGTAGGAATGTGGTGGGCCTCCTGCATGAAAGACTGAAAATCCAGGTCTTTGCATGTGGGCGTCACTTTCTCCTTGCAGCTACTCATCGTCACTACCAGTTTCCTGGACCTTAGTTTCCCAGCTACTCAGCTGGGAGCTGCAGTTTAAAACATGACAGGGGAGAGGGCCATGATTGAAGAGGTTGGGCAAATGCCACTCCTGAACACAGGGGGCAAGGCCTTTGCAAAGACAAGGGGCATTCCCAGAAAAAGGTGGGAGGAAGAGGACCATTCTGGGCAGGCAAAGTAGTAAATGCCCACCAGGCTCAGATAAGTATAGCATAGTGTTCTTTTCTTTTTTATAGAATAATGGTTTTTGGATCCTCATTCAAAAATGGTAGCTGGTGTCTTACCTTTTGAGTTGAGGTTGAAATAATCTAACAATGAATAAATGTAATTTATAATCCAGCATTCTTAAATAACTTTTTTCTCTTCACATTACCCTCCGCAGATGTTTTTCTGTAATTGGACCTACATTATATATACCCTTTGTAGTCTACCTTTTATCCTAACTATAATGGGACAACATTCTGCATTCTTCATAATCATTCATGACGGTGGAAGCATTATGTTTTTTTTTACTAATATCAATATTTTTTAAACCATTTATTTAATGTTGGACACTTGGGTTACTCACTGATGGGAGCTATTCTGTGTCACAATACCACAAATACTGATTGATTCTCATCCAATTCTGGCTAATGCTGTAAGAAGGCAAAGTCTCCAAGAATCAAAAGAAGATTCTGAATACCAGCCTGGACTAGGATTTTGTATGGTCTTTTATTTTTAAATGTTTAAAAACATACCTAACATGACCAGTAGTTTTTGGGATCATTAAGATTTTTGTCTTTTCCAAAATTGATCAACCTCTTGAGCATGGGCTGGTCCTTGTATTTTCTGAAAACCATAGACTCCTGATAAGAGGTACAAGACACTTCTGGAAGTAGAATGTTTTTTGTTTTTGTAAAGAATCATCAATTGAATCACATCTATAAATCCAGATGGAAAAATGCTGTCTCTCATGGATCAAAAAATACAGTGGGACTGGGCATTGAGTTGAGTGGCAGAACTGTTGCTTAGCATGTGCGAGGCCCTGGATCCAGTCCTTAGCGACACGCATGTGTGCATGCACAGTACAGAGTGCTATCTAAATGTCAGAATCCACCACACTTATCCGGCATTTCAGCATTTGGCAGTTTGATCCAGCCCACCATCAGCTCTACAAAGATCATCAAGTCTTGTGTGGCTAGAGAAGTCAGTAAGCACATGAAGACTGATGTATCTTTAATCTACCTGTTATTTGTCTTTATTATTTTTTTTTTTTTGAGGCAGGGTCTCACTATGTAGTTCAGGCTGATCTTGGACTTGCTATGTAGCCCAGGCTGGCCTTGAACTTATGGCAACCCTCCTGCCTCAGCCTCCCGAGTGCTGGGACTGCAAGTGTGTGCCACCATGCCTAGCCGTCATTTGTCTTTGAGAACCCAAGGATCTTCACTTGCAGGGCAACCAGCTTTGCCATTTCCCAGTGCAGCTTTCCTTTTGTGTTTATGTTTAAAAATGATTCAAGGTTTCCTATGGCAGTACTGAACAACAAATTAGATGACATGTTATAAAAGTTTCATACATAATTGTAGATGTTAAACCTTATTCGCGACACAGAGAAGGAACTTTAGAATATGCATAAAGTTTTATGCATACCATTCTGATGATCTGCCGGTGCAGAAGCAGCTTTACTGTTTGTTTTGTCTATGACGAGAAATCCCCTTGCCTTAGATCCTTAGCATGGACTCAAATGGGCCACAGTAGTTCTAAGAGGAAACTTCTTTCTGAGTCTTCAAGATCAGCGTTCTCTGATTTTGGTGGACTGGAAATGATTAATAGTATCCACTTGATAGTAGGTTCTCTGAGAGGCTAGAAGCCATACCAAGTTATCTTCACTGGCTGAAAAATGATAAATGGAGCGAATCTTTCTCACGATTATTTTACATGGACGACCTCTATGTGTCATTTCTCATATTTGACTAACAATTTACCCATCCTCTGAGAGTGAGTTGCAGGTTGAGTTTTGGACTGTGTCCTGTTCTAAAGTCCACAAATCAGGCGAGCAATCAGAACTAGGCTTCCATCTGCCTTGACTTCCAGAAGGGTCTGAACACAGCCTCGAGATAGCGTGGGGCAGTAGCATGCGGACTTTTTTGGTCCAAGCATCCTTTTCCATTCTTAAATACCATATAGGCCAGAGGCCAAGGGTTCCACCAGGTTAAAGATCTGTACTCTGTGGCACAGCATCCTCTGCCAGGTAGGCGGCGTTAAGGCAGGCGGGGAGGCACCTGGCAGTGATGGTCCACCGTGTGCGTCATCTGCTGCTGCTCTTGGTTGATACCAACAACTCCCCAACTTTACTGTTTTTTTTTTGTTTGTTTTGTTTTAGACAGCGTCTCGATATGTAGTTTAGGCTTGAACTCATTATGGAGCTCAGGGTGGCTTTGGCCTCGTAGCAGTCTTCCTGCCTCTGCCTCCCGAGTGTAGGGATTTCAGGCCTGCACCGCCATGCCTGCCTTGCAGCTTTATAGTTATGACAGCCACACTTGCAACAGTGGGTGAAGGGTGCACCTGAGTAATGTACGGGTCACAGCAAATCTGACTCGCACGCAGGTTAGTGAAGGGAAAATCTGATGGGCCCAGTGCACCGAGGTCAAGACTCTGCCTGGCCCTGGGCTGCCACATTGCACAACCCTAGGGGACGCCATTCACACCCTGATTTACATGACGGTGTCCTTGGGTACACTAGCTTGGCCGTTCTAGCCCAGCATGTAAATGCCTGTGTTGCTGTTATCATCGTAGAATCCAAGCTTCCCGAGGCTGGGGACTGCATCCTACACCTCTCTGGGTCCCTGTGGTACCCAGCGCAAGACCTAAGAGGCACCGTGGGTACAGACTTGCTCATTTTCTGTGAGCGCTTGGTGTCCTCCACGCGGCTGTGGTTCCTACAGTCAGAGCCCCCGCCCAGGGATGATTCTTCCCCGCCAGCACTGCACACGCCAGTGGCCCTAACGACACCCTTTGCCTCCCATAGGTCTTGCGCTTCAGTCGTGGGCGAAGCCTGAGGAAAAGGAGAGAGAGGCTCAAGGAGGAGAGGAGGGCGCAGTCTGTGCCGAGAGAGGAGGTGGCACAAAGCAAGGTGGGGTCCTCCTGCCGGCCCGGCCACGGCCGCCTGCTTATCCGGTGCCCTGCCCTCTTCCTCTGGCTCGCCTGGCTCTCATGCCCTCCTCGGCCTCTCATTCCCCCGGGGCTCCTTCCTCAAACTGTCGCCAGCCTTCTCCTCCTGCGTCGCGCCCTCCCTGCACTCCGCTGGGGTTCCGGATCCTGTGCCTTGATGTGTGCTGCCCAGTATCTGTCCAGCACCCTGGATGGGCACCTTTCGCCTCCTATCTGTGGCCTGGGGACAGCACTGCCTGATACTGTGCCCTTAATTGTGCAGAGCAGTGGCTCCCTAGTGCAGGGTCCATGTGTCGCCTGGGATCTTGTTACAAATGCAGATTCCCAGGCCTCTCCCCGTGGATGAGCAGCTCTGGGTGGAGCCCAGCTTCTGGGTTTATAAAGTCCTCCAGCCGTTCCTGACGGGAACCACTGGGGTAGGCTGCTTCCTCACTTAGCGAACGGCTTGCGGCTTGCGCAGCCCTTTCAAGCCTGTCAGGAGGAAGGCAAGGACATCGAGATGACTTGTGGCATAGCAAATGTTACCACCAAGTACTTGCTCCTCGTCTGTCATGTTTTTGTTGTGTTGTTTTGTTTTTGTTTTGGTACCGGGAATTGAACTCATGGCCTCACGTTTGCCAAGCAGGTGCTGTGCCACTGAGCTATAGCCCCAGCCACCGTTGTTTGCTTGTTTGTTTGTTTAAGCCTCTCATCAATTTCCAGAATTAAGGCATTGTGACTCTAAGTTCCTATATGTGAATTGTACATATTGTAAAAGCTCAGGATGAGAAATATGATCTTTTTTTCACTTCTAAGTATTCTCTCTGCCATAAATTGTGGGGGTCCAAGTTTGAAAAATGAAAGAGGTTATATTTTGTTGAAATGCAAAAGACCAAATATCTAATGCTCTCTTGTGTATGGTAGGTTCCTGGAATTCTAGTACAAGACCAGAGAATAAATTTCGTTTGAGACCTAACAAAATAAAAGCTAAATATTCAGCCTAACAGGAAAAGCATTACATGTTAAGACTTCCAGGCGGTATCGTTTGTGTCTATAATTTCTGTCATTGGTAAAGAGCCCCACGGGTCTCACTGGATAGAGTCTCGCAAGCGTACAACTTCACCCTGTTGGCGAAAAGGCTGAAGGAGCAGGCGGGACAGGTTTGTGGGCTCTTTCTTCTGTAGGGAAGTGTCTCAGCAGGCGACACACCCAGCAGCGAGCAGGCTGAGGTCAGAAAAGAGGAAGCCAGAGAAGATTTTTTGTCTGCCTCCCCAGAGCCCAGAGTGAAGGATAACAGGAGGAGAAAGTCAAAGCCCAAGGTCAGGAGGCACGTGAGAGCCGCTGGGAGGGAGATGGCGAGGGTCCTGGGACTGGTCCTGCCCATTGGCTGAGAAGCTGCCTCACCTGGTTTGGAGCCAGAACATAGAACTTAAACCTGGCTAAGTTGAGACAGGAGGTGGGCATGCCGGTGTGGGGTTTGGGGCAGACACCACACAGTGAAGCAAGGTATGGGGTTCTTCACCCAGTGGGGGAGACAGGAGCCACTGGCTGGATGTCACTCTCGCAGATGTTTCAGGACTCAGGGGTGTTGGCACTCTCTCCCTCACAGGTGTCAGCACTGTCTGACCTCACCCCACCAGCAGACCAACAGCCTGCACCCCAGAAGGACTCGCACACTCATCATCACCCTAAAAAGAAGAGCAAGCATCGGTGCTTATCCCCACCACCACCCCATGAGTTCAGAGCGTACCAGCTGTACACGCTGTACCGGGGCAAGGATGGGAAAGTGATGCAGGTACTGTGGGACCTGTCAGGAAGGGGCCAGAGACCACCAGCAAGGCTATCTGTGGAACTCTATTTTGGGGGGCTGGTGGGCACCTCATGCCTTGACCTAGTATATGCTCCTGCCACTTAGGACCCAGAAGACAGAGGTTCAGTTCCAGAGCCTCACCATTCTTACCATTCTTAAGTGACTAGGGATAAAAGCAGCTTGAAGGTGGAGGGGACCATGTCTTACGGCGGAATGTTCTTAGTGCCTACTGGGTCCAAAGCTCAGGCCGTGGGACATTCCAGAGAGGACAGGATGGAGCTGTCTCCTCCATCACCTGTATCTCCTGGTACTCTCCCTGGCATATAATGGGTGCTCAAAACATTTGTCGAAGGAATGAAGGAGGTTTTGATTGCTTTTTGATTTCCCTCTTAGGCACCAATAAATGGTTGTCGATGTGAACCTCTAATCAACAAATTGGAGAATCAGTTGGAGGCGACCGTGGAGGAGATAAAAGCAGAGCTGGGATCAGTTCAGGATAAAATGAATATAAAACTGGGGCATATGGAGAATAAGACCCAGCATCAAGTAAGCAGGCAACCTGGCCTTCTGACTACCTTGGGTTCTAGCAGAAAATAACATCAAAGACTTTGGGGCTGGGGCTGTAGCGGGGAGGTGGAGCACTTGCGGAGCATGCACAAGGCCTGGGGCTCCACCCATGGCACCCACCTCTTCGCCTCCAGGACAGCTGGGGACGTGGCTGTAACACAGCCTTCTACCCTCAGGGTGTCCCACGGGCTGTCAGGGACGAGGCTGTGTATGGACTTTGGTGAAGTCCATTTGTTTAGAATTTTTAAGAAGGGGTTTAAATTATAAGCCTCTGATTATATAACTAATAAATTTTAGACCACTTAAAAAGGTGAAAATTGAAAGAAAAATAAATCACCCATAAGCTCCTTGTGAGGAGAAAATACTGACTATTGGAGGTTTCACAGTCCTTTTACCTTATCAGCGTGCTCTGCACCCCTTCCTGGTTGGGCACGAAATTAGAATAATCATGTCTATAGTTTTTTATTTTCCAGTTTATTTGGAAAATTGTAAAACATACAGAAAAATTGAAAGAACAAAACAATACCACTTACTTGCCCTCTCCTAGTTTCAACCAGTTCTTAGCATGTTGCTGTATTTACTTTACCTCTCTGACTTCTACACTATTTTTCCGCTTGAACTATTTGAGATTTAGTTGCAGATTGTTCTCAATACTTCAGAGTGCATTAAGAATAAAGACTTTCTCCTTCATTACCACAACGCTTATCACAGCAGAGAAATTAAAATTAATTGTGGAGTATCTAGTGCACATTCAGATTCTCTCAGTTGTTGCCCAATTTTTTTTTAATAACTGGGTTTTATTTTTAATCCCGGTCTAGGCATGGTAAGGATTTTTCGTGTATTAGACTGTAATCTGGAATGATCCCTGGTTGGTTCTTCGATGTTTTTCTGTCCATGATATTAACCCTTTTATGCATCAAGGCTAGTTGCTTTATATATGATATTGTAGATTCTGAATTCGTCTGATAAGTTTTTCACAATTGGGTTATTTTGTGTGTTTTTTTGAGACAGGGTCTTGAGATGTAGTTCAGGCTGGCTTTGAACTCACTACGTAGCTCAGGCTGGCCTCAAACTTGCCACAATCCTGTCTCAGCCTCCCAAGTGCTAGGATTACAGGCGTGCACCACCATGTGCAGCCACGATGTTATCTTAATTATTCCTGTATCGCTATTTCTACAAAATGAAAGTTAGGTCTAGAATAGTAGTTCTGAAAGTGAATCCCTGGACTCAGCAGCATCTTCTATGGATTTTGGGGGCTGGGAGGGGCCTAGCTTTTGGGCCTCATTAAAAATTGAATTTATTTTTTGTTAATACATGTTTGCGATATATGATTTTCACATTCCTTGTGGGAAGTTCATACATGTACATAACACATCTCAAGTCTTTTTTTTCATCCTCTACCTCTCCCCTCCATCCCTTGATCCCCTTCCCATTTGAAAAAAATCTATCTCCCTGCTTCCTATTACCTATCTTTTATTCATATTTTGGATTTCTCATATAAGGGAAATCATGCAGTATTTAAGCTTGCGTGTCTGATTGATTTCATGTTAACATTATAGTCTCAGGTGCATCCATTTTCCCACAAATGACTCAAGTTTATCCCCTATGGCAGAATAGTACTCTATTGTGGATAAATACCATGTTTCCTTTATCATTCACCCACCGATGGACATATAGGCTGCTTCCAAGATTTAGCTATTATGAACTATGCTGCTGTAAAAATGGCTATGCATGTATCACCACAATATGATGTCAAGTCTTTTGGGAAGATACCTAGAAATGGAATAGCTGGGTTGAATGGAATTTCTAGTTTCAGTTTTTCAAGAGCTCTCCCTGCTGATTTCCATAGTGCTTGTACCAGTTTACATTCCTACCAGTGTAAAAGGTTCCTTTTCTCTACTGCTTCACCACATTTGTTGTTTGATTTCTTGATGGTAGCCATTCTTTCTAAGGTAAGATGGATGGGATCTTAAGTGGCATTTTAATTTGCATTGCTCTAATGGCCAGTAGTGTTGAACATTTTTTCATGTATTTATTGGCCATTTGTACTTCTGAGATATATCCATTCATGTCACTTGCCCACTTTTTGATTGGGTATTTTATTTTGGTGGGTCTAATTTTTTTTTAGTTCTTTACCTAGTCTAGATATTCTTTATATATCCTGTAGGTTGTCGTTTCACTTAGTTGGTTGTTTCTTTTGCTGTGCAGAAGCTTTTTAATCTAATAAGATCCCAATTGCTGATCTTGGTTCTATTTCCTATGCATCTGGAGTTCTATTCAAAAAGTCCTTGCCTATGCCTGTGACTCCTAGAGTATTACTTTTTCCAGCAGGTTGATTCTGTTCTACTGGTTCTCAATCCATTTTGATTTTAGTTTAATGCATGATTGAGAGATAGCTTCTGGATTCCATTTTCTGCATGCGGATAGCCAGTTTTCTCAGCATCATTTGTGAAAGAGAGGCTGTCTGAATTGAGTCGAATTTAACTGAGAAAACTGGGCTTGAGTCTGTTGGCCTGCACTTTAATGAGACCTCCAGGCAGTGCTTGTGTGTGCTAACATTTGAGAACTAGTCTAGATGGTCATGCAGGTTCAGGTATTCTGGGAAGAAGACTTTATAGTTAATGATTTAAACTTTACATTGCCTTATATCTACAGGTACATAACATCAGGGTATCTCATTATTAATGATACTAAGTTTGATCACATGGCTTCGCTGGTAGCCTTCATATTCCTCCATTGTAGAGGTTAATTTTCCCTTTGCAATTAGTACACGGGAGGATCAAATGTTTGCATTTTTAAAACTTATTACAGTAAAAGACACATTGCCATTAATCCCCCTCAAAATACCCTCCCTCATTTCAAACACACTTATTCTGTCATTCTCGCCACTTTCTGAGGCAGTTCAGGAAGTAGTCCTCTGTGGGTGTCTTTACGAGATGTGATTAGAATTCAGTGAATGCAGCTTCTGAGTGCAATCACATAAGGTAGGTTTATCCACATTACAGTACGTCTTCATCCATCGCATTCACCAGATCTGGCACC
This sequence comes from Cuniculus paca, assembly GCA_004365215.1. Lineage (NCBI taxonomy): Eukaryota > Metazoa > Chordata > Mammalia > Rodentia > Cuniculidae > Cuniculus > Cuniculus paca. The sequence continues at coordinate 5,388 of RJWT010024228.1, read as the reverse complement.
GAGCAACTCCTGGCTCTTCCCAAAGTCAAAATGACCACAAAAGGGAAACATTTTGAGCCAATTCAGGACATCAAGGCAGCCACGACAGTGCAATTAATAATTTATACTTTATCTTAGATTATACCACCATCCATAATATTCAAGACGGCCACAACAGTGCAGCTAAAGACACTTAAGACTTTCAGAGCTGCTTCACAAAGTGGTAAGAATGATAGTGTTTGATGAAGGGGAGTATTTTGAGGGGAACTAATGGCACTGTACCTTTTACTGTAATAATTTTACTTCATGTTTTTCAATTACGCTGTGCAAGAAATGTGATGGACAATTTTCTTCAGTAAAAAAGTACTTTAAAGAAATGTGCAAAATAACACATGTGCATTGGGAAAACCATTACACACACTGCAGATGTGTCTTAGTGACATTCTTAAACGCCTTCCCACCTCCCATAGGAGATGTTATAGACTGTATCCTCCATAATGGTGACTCTTAAACAAAAGGGGGACCTTGCCGATGTTCTGGCAGCTTGCTTTTTCATGTAGCTGTATGCCTTAGACATGTAGAACTACAGTGTGGTTTTTGAAAGTGTCCTGTCCTACCTATGCAAGAAAGTATTTTGTTTCCTACTTTTCTCACTTATGTCATGAGCATTTTCTCATGTCCTTAGAGCCATAATATTCCAGTATATAAATACAACCTAATATATTTATACTTCTTTCACTTTCATAAATAATGCATAAACTTCGGACTGCTTCTAAGATAGGGATAGTTGAATTAGGGATTTTGCTCAGAATTAGGATAACTGAATCCAAGGTTAATGTTTAAGGCTCTTGGTAAGTGTTGCTCTGTTACTTAATAGAAAAGCTGTAACAATTTATATCCCACCCAGCAATGTCTGAGTTTCATGTTCATGTTTACTGGTCAAGTTGAATGTTTTCAAGTGTGTTTGCCTTTCACATTGTGTGGAAAGGCCGTTTTAAAAATCTTAGGGCTGTGATAGATTGGCTAAGCTGTTTTAGCTAGCCTCTCTCATACAGGACTTCTTTAGACTGATGCCAGGTATCCCAAGGGCCTCTCTTCACTTCAGAGATTGGGATGTAAGATCAGTCCTCCTTCGAAATAGCAGGGACAGAACTTCGACCCAGTAAAGGTCAGGTACTGAGGCCACCATAACAGGGAGCAAAGCCCTGCATACACGTAACGGCCAGTGGCAGAGATGCCTCCCCAGGAAGAGGGTAAGGAGTGGGGAGTAGGCCGGTCCTAGGAAACAGTGTGAGAGCAGTTCACTAATGTGAAGACAGAGGAGACAAAACAGAAGGTGCTCCCCATAGCCCTGGAACCAGTTGCTTTTTTTAATTATCTGGACATCTGTGTGTGGAATGCCATATATGTTGCCAACAGGAGAGGAACTCGCCAATGAGCTGTCGTAGGCTGGCTCCTGCTAATGGTAGTTCCAGTCTCTTCCTTGGACTATGACAAACCAGTGCTAGGTGTTCGGGCCTCCAGGAAATGTCAGAATGGAGGGAGGATCTTGAGGGGTGTGACTAAAAAATGATAATCACTTGCCGTGTAAAGCAATTCCTTGAAGTCTTCCCACACCCTTTTTATACATGCTCTGACTGCCTTTAATGTAGCACCAAAACTACCTGCTCACTGAATATTCTGCTTGTTTCATTACCCCTTGGGCATCTGTTCATGTTTGCACAATTGTGTGAATAAGGGTAGAGTAAGGCAATAGTTCCATATTTCAGGGATAGTTTTTCCTAATAATAGTCTTGAAAATAATATTTTAAGGCTTAGAAAAATTCACGTTTGCCTACAAGGTCTGCATTGCTCAAGTTATATCTTTACTACGTCTTCATAGTCTCTTAAGTCCAGTCGGACTTTAACAAATGAAAAAAAGAACATTGGCCTGTAGAAATATGCTCAGGAATTCTGAAAAGCTAGTATTCTATGGACACGGTGTGAAAACAGAGTGAGAAGTTGCTTTGCTTGTGTTTCGTGGATTCTGTTCTGAATACCTGACCAAGGAGGAGAGGCGCAGGTGTGCGCCTGCCTCATCCCACTGTGTGCTCTGTTCCCCTTGAATCCCAGATGCGTGTTTTGGACAAACTGATGGTTGAGCGACTCTCAGCAGAGCGGACGGAGTGCCTGAGCCGCCTGCAGCAGCACTCGGATGCTGAGAAGCATGAGGGAGAGAAGAGACAGGTAAAAGCCAGCAGCTGTCAGTTTTCACTGGGATTTACACGTCCACAGAGTTAGAAGATTCAGATCTTCACTGGAAATGCTGAGGCTGAGCCTCCTCCCAAAAACATTTCCCCTTGTTTCTATGACCCCCAAATGCAGTTCACAGCCAAGAACCTGTAGTTTGCTTTGTGTCAGTTGCTGGCTATGCTGGCAAGAGGTGCAGACGGCATGTTGGGGAGAAGGTCCCCCCACCTGAATCAGCTCCCTGTACTGGGTATTCACTGGCTTGTTGAACAAGATCCGGATCCTGCCCTGAAGGCATTTCTCAGCAACAAAAGAGGTGGCATGTTTGTGAGTGTGAGAACTCATGCTCCTAAGCAGCCAGAGATGTTTGATTTGGATGATGTGGGTGGTTCTGAGCCTCCTAATGAGGATTACAGATAGCTCCTGTTAGCCGTGGCTTTCGGGTGAATGGGTAATCCACAACTTTTAGGTTTCTCAAAATGAAAAACCTCAGTTATCATAATTCAAAAGGGCCTTCTTAATACTTTAACCAAATTCATAATCAAATTCACTCAATTTTTTGTGTACTAATTATTTATTTTCAGATGTCCTTGGTGGATGAATTAAAAAGTTGGTGCATGTTGAAGATTCAGAATCTGGAGCTGAAGCTTTCCGGGGACTCGCGGGCATCCAGGGCTAAATCTACACCATCTACTTGCGAATCCTCTACAGGTAATGCGCGTGCAGAGCGCGCCTAAAAGTAACGGAGCCCCCAGACCTTGCTCTCCCCAGCCTCTAAAGGCCAGTACCGTGGAACTGTTGGACTGAGGAGTACGCCCTAGAGGGAAACGAACCATGTTTTGTTCACAACTACATATTCAGTTCCTATACAATAATAATGTCATTTCAGTGCTCAGATATTTAAATGAAGGAATAAAATTGTTGGTCAACGGTAACAGTGCATCAGGTACAATGTTGATGGGATTAGAGTGGATCCTGAAGAGGGCAATGAATGACCGTCTCCTCAGCAGCGCTTTCTCCCTTGTCTGCTGTGCCCTTTCCCCCATTCTTCTCGATTGGATCTTTACTTTTGTCCAACTATGCAAAGCCTCATTAAATGGTAGTTCATATATTAAACTTGCCCCAGGTGCTAGAAAAAAATACTTTAAGCAAAGCATCTTCCTTTGGTTATTTTATTGAAAGAAAAAAGAAAAAGAATGATTATTTCTTTTATTGGTACTGCGGTTGAACCCAGGACCTTTGCCCTGAAGTAGGTCGCCAACCCCTTTCTTTTCATTTTATTTATTTGTTGAGACAGTATCTTCCTAAGTCACTGAGTTGCCCAGGTGGGGCTCAGACTTATGACCCTCCTGCCTCAACCTCCCAGAATGCTACATGTGTTTGCCACTGTGGCTGACTCAATGGTGATAATTTTGAGGCCACTGAGAGCCTTGATTACTAAGCTCACTGGAGCAGTTGGATATATAAAATGTTTCGTGTTATCACAGGCATTTCTGGAAATGTAGTTTTATCTTATTTGTACTAACAACATTGGCTGACTAGTAATAGGGCTTTGGGTACATGGAACTAGCACACAGCGGACAGAAAATAGAGAATGGGGGTTATTTTTTCTAATAGATAAATGTTCCTTCTGTTTTGAGACACATGTTGAGCCTATGCCATCCTTACATATCAGGAAATGAGACCTACGGCCATCTAAGGGAGGATTGAGACAGGCAAAATGAAAGCCCAGCAAATTTTTTGGCTTAGATGCAACCAATGTGGCTAACACAGAATCATGAAAGTCCTGACGAGCCAAAATGATAACCTTGGGAGATGAAGGAGGTGGGAGGGACAAAAGGGCAAAGAAAATCGGAGAAAATATGCTGATGGTTTACAGGGTTCGCAGAACTCGCAGATGCCACCCGACTGCCACTTGGTTGTGAATGTGGGTTTGCTCTGATGTCTGTTTTCCTTCTGAAACCAGGTGTGGATCAATCAGTGGTGACTGCAGGCCCAGCAGTGGCCTCTGACAGTTCTTCACAAGCGGTTAGGCCCAAGGAAAAGGCCCCCAGCAGCGCCGCTACCCACAGACTTCAGCAGGAGCTGTCCTCCTCTGACTGCACAGGCTCCCGACTGAGGAATGTCAAGGTGCAGACAGCCCAGCTGCCCTTGAATGAGGCAGCCAAGTGTGACCAGCAGGCTGGGCCATGTGTCAACAGAGGCACCCAAACCAGGAAGGCTGGGAAGAGCGGGCAGACGAGGCATCGGGCCCAGCAGCCCGGTGGCACCTGTGCGCAGCCTGCAGCAGGCAGTGAGCAGCCTGGTCCTCACGCCCGTGATGCGTCTCAAGCCCTGGAGCTTACCCAGTATTTTTTTGAAGCTGTTTCTACTCAGATGGAAAAGTGGTATGAAAGGAAGATTGAAGAAGCACGAAGTCAGGCCAATCAGAAAGCCCAGCAAGACAAGGCCACACTGAAGGAGTATATTAAAAGTTTAGAGGAGGAACTTGCTAAACTGAGGACTAAGGTGTCGAAGGAAAATTAGGACATGGACAACAGAACAAAAGAGAATTCTTGAGGATTTCTAGCTTTGCAACCGCAGAATAGCTATGGCTAAGAAGTTAATTATTGTGCATCCAACAGATTTGCCTTTTAAAAAGAATCACTAATTTCTAAAATGTGCCAGGTACATGCTCCACACAGCCTGAAGTCACAGAGAAGAGACTTCAACAATTAGGCTGAAACCAGGGGAAACTTGCTCTTTCAGGTTTCAATACAAACCCTAAACCTCAGTGCAGGTTCATGTGAAGGTCAGAAGCCCAGATTGAGCAAGCTATGTAAGAAACAGAATGATATGTAACCCTAAGCCCTAAAATTCAAGATGTGTGAAATTATAAGTCAAAAGCAAGTAAATTTCATCCCTATAAACTCAGTCATTCACAAGAGTACACCTGTCGTGCCTAGAGAGGAGCATCTTTATAAGAGAGCTGTAACTCCGAGCTGTGCTCAGCCCTCTGTCAGAACCCTGATCCTCAAAACAGTGATGTTTTAACCAGGTAAAAATTTACCAAATACATTCTGAGGGGAAACAGAGTTTCATGATGTCACAAGGTCCAGTATATCTTAATTTTTTCAAACACCAAGACAAGTAACTGGCTAACAGGATCAGAAATGTTAATGGGCTCAGATGAGAAAATTT
>RJWT010024227.1:0-16546 GCA_004365215.1 Cuniculus paca | reverse complement strand
TCTTCACATTCTTGTCCCTACTGCATATTCACGCGTCCCTCTACCAGGTCTCCTGCACAGTTCCAACCAGTGTACTTCTCCTTCCTGCCCATTTTACAAGCCCTCGTCTGCTCTGCCCTGAGAACTCCAGGAGGGCAGAGATCCTACTAAGATCTCATGGGGGGGAATCAAGATGGAGGAGGGGTGGAGGGGGTGGGACAGGACGGTACCTGGGACCCACACAATAAAGAAGAAGAACCAGGAGAGAAGAGCTAAGTTGTAAAGTCAGGGAACAGGCATTGGAGGATTACTCCATGTTCACACAGGGTTTTCCTGAAGGAAAAAATGCAGTCTAGTGTAAGAAATCAAAGCAGTAAAAGCTTTGGGGAGACTACCCAAGAAAGATGCAAGATATTCTCACAGGGCTTTCAATATACAATGTTCCCACAAGGCTGTGATTAAAATCTATAAATAATGAGAAGCTAGATGTGAGCACTGAATAAACATTAGCGTTCAATCAGCAGAAACTTCATCAATTAGGCCACGGGAGAGTCTCAGACAACTGCAGAGACATGTGAACTGTACTGGGCCTCTCTTCTACTGGGCGTTTCCTTGTATTACACTGTTTGGGGTTCCATAGTGTGGAGCTGTCACTTTGTGGTGTCCATCTCAGGGTGAGCCACAGAGACCTTCTCAGTACTTAGGTGTTGAATTATGCCTCCTGCCTATGCTTCTCCACACTTTGGTAGGTCTTTCTCTGTTCAGGGGCAAGTCTTGAATTTCAAGACTTGATTCTAAGACTAGTCTCTTTGCAAGGCAACTCAACCTCTGTACAAGTTGAGACAACCAGGTAAATATGTGCCGACAGGGTCCTGCCACCATCCTGGTCCCCTCTGGCCTGACCTGTCTGATCCTGGCAGAAATGCCTCCTCAACCCCATCTGTGGGCTCTGTCCCATCACTGGGCCCTATCCTGGCCAGAGGTAGACCAAGGTGAAAGAAATTGTGTAAATATAAACCTCATGGCAACTCAGCCAGATCCTAGATCTTCTACACCCAGAAAATGACATAGTAATGATGGACTGACTCAGAGGACTGCCATTTTAAGAAATCTTCTGAGCTAGGTGTGGTCACATATGCCTGTAATTTTAGCACTCTGGAGGCTGAGGCAGGAGAATCATAGCTTTGAGCCCTCCTGGGCAATTTAGCAACTCAGTGAGATGTTTTCTCAAAATAGGAAATTTTAAAAGGGATGGAGATATAGTTCAGTGCAAAGGCCCTGGGTTCAATTCTCAAATGTAAAAAATAAATAAATAAAAATAAATAAATAAAAGAGAAACCTCTATTTTCATTTATCCTTGTTCCAGTACAGACACAAATTTTGTCTAGAAAAATTACAATTTTCATTGTTTTTGTTATGTTTTGTCTTTTTGCTGCACACCATAAACTTTTTTTCCCCGTGAATTGTTGTCTAATCTTTACTAGTTCTATAATTTTCCATTGATTTGATGGAAATTTACTTAACCAATTATTGACTTAATCAGTTATTTACTTAACCAAGTACAATTTATTTAACCAGTTATTTTAGGTTACTTTCAAAACTACACTGCAATAAACATCTTGATGGATATTATTTTTCTAAACTTAGAGTTTTCTTCTGAGGATAGATTTTTTTTAGACATGAAATCAGTGAATCAAAGAATAGGCATAATTTAAACTTTCTCAATATATAATGCCAAATTAAACTTATTAGAGGTATTTTTAACCGTTTACATTACTGTAAGTAATACATAAATATTTCAGTTTTATTACAAGGTGCCCTGTGTTGGATACCATGGTTATTTAACATTTTTGCTAATATACAATGTGTAAAGGGTACTTAATTTTTTACATGTTCCCTTTAATCACTAGAGGAGCTGGTAGATTCTTCTTACATTTGTTATCAATCACAATTTCTTTTGTATATTTTTCCAGTAGTAGAATTTCTGCTCTGAGAGTCCGGCTGCCCAGTGTTGGTTTCTCACATTTACAGCCCATTTCCCCTCACTCTGGTTTTACGTCTTATTTGCTAATCTCCTTGACACCACTTGATCCCGTATTTGTCCACCATTTTACCAAAGTCCACAAACTTGGGGAGAGATTTATAATGAAGGAAGAGGATGCTATGTGTAGTTAGAAGTTTGAATTCTAGTACAGACTCTGGTAGTTTTTCTTTTAAGTTTTGTAATAAATTAATTTCACACTTCCTTTTTTCTTACCTGCTGAAAAAGAGTAATACTGCTATCCATTCACCACCCTACAGTGCTGTGTGAACGCAGCCTCAAGGGTCAGTCAGCTTTTTCCTGGTAAAGGCCAGATAGTAATTAGTAAACCTTTCAGGTCACACGGTCTCCAGCATAACTACTCAACTCTGCTCCTGCAGCATGAAAATAGCATAGAAAATGACAGTAAATAAATGAGCATGACTACTTTCAGTAAAGGTATTTTTATAGATATTGAAATTTATTTTTATACTTATAAGTCTATATTTCATACATTATAAGATTAATATATAAATATTTACAATATTAGATATACTATAATATAATATAATATTTATAATATAATATATAATATTTATAATATAATATTTTAACTTTATGTGTTATATAATTATATAAATTATATATAAGTCCATAACTTTATTTTATATAATTTTTATGTTTCACAAGTACTGTGATATAAAATCCATCCTTTGCCCACAAGCTGTAGAAAACAGGCAGCAGGCTGGATTTAGGCCTTGGGTGGTAATTCGCTAAATACCTTTCTAAAATCCTATCCCACACACAGTCCAACAAGATGGTCAAAACAAATTGGTACAAGGAATGAGCAAGAGTAATGCTTCCGATTTTTTATTTTATTTTATTTTATTTTTATTTATTTATTTTTTGGTACCAGGAATCGAACTTAGGACCTTGCACTCGCCAGGCAGACACTGTGCAGCTGAGTTATATTCCCAGCCCTGCTTCTGATTTTTAGGTGTGAATTCAAGACACGAAGGAAGTGAAATGACTCGTCCAAGGCCACAAAGCCAATGCCAGAACTGGGATTAGCATCAGATCTGCCTGCCCGCAAACCTCAAGCACCACCACACTGCAGCCAGCATCTTTCAAATCACTAAGTGCAGCCATGAGCCAGCTCTTTCCTGTCACGACCTGTTCTCAGACCTCTGAGATCCTACCCTGTGGAGCAGTCCCTCTCCATCAGCCTGCCCCACACTGACCACACCCAAGGCCAAGAACTGATATAATCCATGTCCATATTAACAGAGTAGGAACAGACCCTGCCTCCTACAAAGAGCGCCCTGCTCCTCCAACCACAATGCCACATATATTTGCAGGATCAAGCGGCAGGAACAACAGTCCATTCTTGGCGATGTTCGGGGCACAGACAAGACTCAAATCTGTCTGCCACAAGCACTCTGTGCAAACACTCAGTTGCCCAGATACCTCTAATTATATAAGCCTTTTCTCCATGTCGTGTGACCACAATCATGTCTTTCTTTTGTGTCTGCTTGCGAGGTGTTTAGCCTTCTTGGAGGACAAGCCCAGTCACAACAATAAAAGAATCATCCTTGGCCCAAACAGGAAAATCTCCTGCAAAAGCGGCCCCCACACTCTCCTGAAGACAACATGACTGGAAATGTTCATCAGAGGTCAAGGGTGAGTTTCAACCCTCATTATCTGACTTTCCTGATCTTTAGCCTCAGCTAAAAATTAAGATAATTAGCTCCAAAGGATAAAATGTATATGAATAAGTTTTGTAAACTGTAGAACTATGTACAAAAGCTAGTAAACAACGCTATTATGAAGCTGGTACAATTTGAAACTAATACTCTGACTTGAATCATGACTTTCTCAATGTGACCTTTGTCATCTTTACAGAAATGCTAGGCAATGTTTTCAGATTTTCTTTCCCCCCTCTAAGCGTTACTTTCTTTCCTGCATGATTGGGAACTGGATTCATTATGAATTCTTCTGGCACCAGCTCAAATCCAAAGTGTATATGTTTTGAACTGATAAATGATAGTACACTATTCCAGGGGCTTGTGTGGGGGCTGGCAGCATAAGCAAAGGACAAGTCTTATCTTCCCAGGTGGTGACATCAATAGCCTGTGTGTGGCACCAAGGCCACCACCTACAGAGGGAAAAATCACAAAGCCTCCCCAGCATCAGGCCAAGGCTGATGGGGTTTTGAAACCACAGGGATATCAGACAACACTTTACCCAATCTTTCCAGGAACTCAGTCACCAAGACAAGAATCTTTTACTTAGATTCTGTTCAGAGCTTATTTAGAGCTAAAAATGACTCTGCATTACCTGATCCAATCTATTCATTTTTATTATAGGGAAACTGAGGGTCATACAATAAAGATAACTTGCCTAACACTATATAAGCACTGGTTTTAGCATTCAAAACTTTGGTTTAAATTTTTGTTCTGCAACCTACTAGCTGTGTAACTTTGGACAAGTTATCCTTGGTGAAACCTAATTAATACTACCATCAGTGAAAACTAGCATTTCAATAGCACTTTAGGTCCATCAAATGTATTCACAATCTGTGGTGTCTTTTATACACTGGAGTACTACTAAACCATAAAGGACGATAAACTTGAAACTTTTATAGAATGGATACAACTTGAGACCATACTCATAAGTGAAATAAACCAGACTCACATGTGTAAACATCATACTGTCCCCCTGGTGTGAAAAACTGAGAGAGTAAACAAGGTCTAAAGTGTACAACAGATATTGTGAAGTGGGAAGAAATTGTTCAAAACAGAAAAGGATCTAGGAAGGGTGAAAGGGGAAAGGATGGAAGGGAAAAGAAAAAAATGCAAATCAGTTATACCATTAGTGTCTCTTAGTTCACCGAAAAGGAAGGTTTATGCTAATATCAACTGGGGAAATTTTAATGCCCATGTCTTGTATTCTGAATAACTCATTTTTCGATGAGGCTGTACTTTATTAATTACAGTAGCATATGTGTTCTGCTATGGTTTGTGACACCCAAGGGCCCATGTGTTAAAAATTTGGCTTCCAGCTTAGCACTATTGGCAGATAAGGCCTTGTGAGAGGTCTTTAGTTTCCTAGGGGTATTGCCCTTGAAATGTATTGTGGGGACCAACTTCTTTTTTCCTGCATTTTGTCCATGAGGCAAATACTTTTATTCTATCGTGTGCTTCGTGTCATGATGTGCTACCTTGTCATGGGCTCAAAGTAATATGGTCAACTGCCCATGGATTAAGTAAAACATCTGAAATTATAAGGCAAAATAACTTTTTCTCTTTATAAATTGTCCCAGGTATTGGCTACAGTAATGAAAAACTAACACATATTTATTGGGAAAACACTAACATGCATAGTTAGAGGATTGTTATCTACTCAATCTTTAGAAAATGCCTGGTGGAAAATGAACTTATGCTTCCCCCATCTCTCTAGAATTCATTATCCAGCCTTTCATTGGTCAAGAACTCATAGACTCAGTCATTGCACGACTAAGGTGAATGCAAGATACAACTAACTCCGGTAGACACTAAGTGTCCCTTCTGTTAAAGTATGTGGCTTTCACAGAAACAGCCTTTTCTATTAAAATGAACATATCTAATTAATCAGTTATGATTGGCCTATAGCAGTGATGGAGAACTTAACACCACATGTGCTGTACCTGGCTATTGGTTATCATTGAAAGCTCTAAAAAGTTTGCCACGACTGGCCTATAGTAAGTTCACGTCAGTTAGGGGTTTTTGTCTTTTGTATCAATACTGATGGAATCAACCTGAAAGAATAGCACTGAAAGCTTATTTATTATGTCGATCTCCCAACTTTTGGTAGGATTACCTTGAGGACATAGGATTATTGCATCGCTACTGCTTTTCGTGGTTAATGCTATTGGTATGAACCCTACTTTGCAAAATACAGTTTAGGGAACTAATGTCCTACACAGTTACTGAGAAACTGCTATGGGAAAAACTACTGTAGCTCCTGGGCGTACAGTGGTGAACAAGACACTTACTCTCTCGTAGTTTTCATTCTTACAGTTCGCAAACCTGGATTTTTAGAAATATAAATTCTTAGAACCCACTGTAGACTTATTCAGAGAAATGTGTTTCAAGGCCAAGAATATATTTGCTAAAGTCCCATAGGTGATATAGATGTAGTTGTCTCTATGGTCCAGCATTTGGGAACCGCTGGCATATATTTTGGTTCTCAACTGTCTCATCTGCTATTCACTCCACAACCCACAGCCATGGTTTCCAGCTCAGGACTTCACAGAAAGTGGGCTTGCTGACGTCATCAACGAATTCTCGATAGTCAAGTCCATGCTTCATTGTACTGCCTCCCTTGGTGGCATGATGCTGCTGGCCATTCCCTACTTTTTGAAATTCCCCTCCCTTGGTTTTTGACTTCATTTCTTCATGGCTCTCATCTTGCCTTCACCCTAGTTGTTCCCTCTCAGAGTATCACCATCAGCCTGTTTCTTTCCCACAGGATAAGCAACGGTGTTTTCAGCATACTGACTCCAGTCATTGCTTCTCACTCTTCAAAATGTCCTGAGTGAGTCCCTCCATACTGTTTCTTTAGCTGGTCTATGCTAAGGATATGAAACTCTATATACTAGACCTCATTCCTGAGAACTCATCCTCAGGGTGAGTGGCGTGTACTCAGTATACAACACTAGGCAGGCCCACCGGCTGTAGCCCGTCCTGAGAGTTAACAGTTACTAGGGTGTAGATCATCAAATAAGGTTGCCTCTGGATCCTAGTTTAAAATCCCAACTACAGGATGAACTTCTGAAGGAGACTAACTGGGTCTTACATACTTTATTGAAAATATAACATAGAAAAATATTTTATTAAAAATTGACTTGTGTGCTGCTCTTCACTAGCCAGACTCACCAGGAAGAAACAGAAGGCCATGCTCCTTTCCCAGGAAGTGAGCCAGACTTTTGCTTTACAGAAGTCACCAAGTGAGAATGGATTCCTGCAACATGAGTACTGACCAATATTTTATGTTTTAAATTCTGTGCCTGGGAGGGAAGAGGGATGGAAACTATTGACTGAAGGATGGAGGGAGGGAAAGGACAAGGAAGAGAAAAAGGGTGGGGCATGAATGTGACATCTTTGCATGTGTATATTATTTTCATGTATATGGCTTTATAGGAATATAGACTGTAAATTCATGTAGTACAGAACACACACATGCACACATATATATTTAATAGTAGCTCCTACATCATATGATAAAATACTGAGCACCGTACTTAGTGCATAGTAAGTATATTAATGTTAACTTTTTTTCACTGTCTCCAAAATTCTACTTGCTTAAGAAAATACAAAAAAAAAATTCCGTTTGAGTCAGATATAATTGCTGAGCTTAGCATTATGCCAGAGAGTGAGAGCAGCACTCCTGAAGCTGGGTGCATGGCTTTGTATAAATACGCATATGTTTATACTTCTGATGGAATCTTTTACCTCCATGAGATTCTCAAGGGAGTCTTTATTCTAAAAATGTCCCTCAAAATGATCTCCAAGGTACCATATGCCAGTCAGTAGTTCAACAATCATTACCATTCTTTCTGGTTCCTAAACAAACTGCTTTCCCACCAAGGTTAATTATCAGTGACTCAGAGATGCTCCTTTCTAAGGAAGCAAGCGGATTCATTTGCACACTCAGCAAGTCACTGTGTGGACTCTATACTGGTCATTGTGCTAAGTCCGGGACACAGTGAAACACAAATTCTGAGATACTCAAACAGCAACTACCTATGCTGTGATGAAAGTTGAAAATGATCATAAAATTTGAAAAAGCAACATCCCAGCAGCTTAAAGGTGGTGATTTAAAATCTGTTACAGTCAATAGCAACAAACTTTATTTTTTTCCTAAGGAAAGAAAAGAAGGAAGGTAGGTCACTCAGTAGGGAACACAAATGCAGCAGAGAATGTTTTCTTTTTGACTGGACAGAAGCTAAGAAAAGACAGTCTCCCAAACATTATGCCTTATCTTTTCTGCTTTTCTTTCAGGTATTTTTTTTTTAAACAAAATCTCTTCTTTATAATCTAGATTTTCTTTCAGCTCAGTGTACATTGTGAGCTCCTGGAATATCTGAATTTGGAGGCTTTTATTTCAGAGACAGAGCATATAAGTTAGGTTTTATCTAGGAAATATCAAACAAGGGGAGTGTCACTACCTTGAGAGGTCCATTCTGTATACTGGTCTGTCTAATTATTAGCAATTTCTTACTTGCTTTGAGCTAAAATCTGCTCTAATTTTCAACTCAAAATCCTAATTTCATGCCCCCTGGGGCTCTGCATGTCTTTTACATCCATGTAGCTTATCAGTGGATCACAAAATCAATTTTAGGATTATATCCAGCATTATATTTAATTAAAGTAGGATAGAATAGAAAAAGATAGAATAGAATAAACTAAACTAACAGTTCACATCATGCAATAGAGACTGGAATTTTCAAATCTTTTTTTAGTTTATAGATTTTGTGACATGAAATTTATTTCTTACATTTGGCTGCCACTGAAAAGTTTATGAAAACAAATTCCTTTTAGATATTTAAAGACTGTATCATAGAACCCCATGCACTGTGTCTTCTATATTCAGTGTCCCAATCCCCTTGAATGTGCCTCATTTGCCTTTGTGCCCAATCTCCTCCCTCTGCTCTTACTGAGCTCTCTTGAGGCTTTCTCTTAAAGTGAATGGGTTGGAGATTTAGTTTAGCGGCATAAGTGCTTGCCTGGCAAGCACGAGGTTGTGAGTTTGATCCCTGGTACCAAAAAATAAGTAAGTAAGTAAGTAAATAAATAAATAAAGTGAAATCACACAACCTCCCAGTCAAGACAGAGCGGGGATATGAGGTGGGGGTCAGTACCATGTCTTAAGGAAAGGAGCTCGGCAGTTCTCCCTGCTTCCCTGGGTGCCATGTCCCTCCGTGTCTGCAGCAGAAAAGTACCACGATCACTAACCCTGACACAGTCAGCTTTCAGGAAAGTGTTAGTGAAAGCATCAGATTCAGAAATACGAACTGGGCAGCTACTCTGGCAGATCTCAAGGTAGCGCCAAAGACCTGGGTAAATCTACCACCCTGAGCGCTCCTGGCCCCTTCACACTCATTATCTTACTCAGCCTGTGAGGTAAGTAAGTACAATTTCCACCTCATTTTATGGTAAGGAAATAAGGCTGAGATGGATGAGAAACTTCTTGATGTGTTTTAAAACTTACCATAGAACTTGCAGTGAATGATTGTCAGCTAAGCTAAAGTGTGATGTGAGTGACAATGGTGGTAGCTCTTACTTCAATAGCACTTGGTTGTTTTTCCAAGACACCTTAACATCCCTTATCCCAATCATCCTGTGATGATACAGGGCAGATGACAGTGTTCCCATCTTGCAGGAGATTAAGCCATGCTTCCAAAGTCACATTGCCAGAGGATACTACCGCTAGGGTTTGAACTTCAGCCACAACTCTAAATCCAGTGTTCTAAATCTCTTTTGCCTAAAGCTGACAGTTTTCTTCAGACTTGCTGAAGCAAGTTGCTCTTTCTCTTTTCTGGTCCCCTAAATTTGCAGAGATTCTAGAATACTAGTACTTTTTCCAGCTAGCCAATTAGGGCCAAGATGGCATTGTCACTTGTAACTCTAGGACAAGATGGATTCTTCTCACAAATGGTTGACAAGTTTGGGCCAGGCTGTAAACATTATTTACATCCATGTTGGACAGCAGCCGAATCTGCCATTCAGTGTGCCAGGAAATATATGAGAAAATCAGGCGGCCTTAATCTCTGTAGCTTGTGGAAAGAAATAAAGACCACCTTGACTGATAGTTGACTTGATAAGTCTGCAGGAGATTAAGTCTGGCTGGAACAGAAATGGCTGGGGAGCCAAAGTGAAGAGGACTCAATGAGGTATGGCCTTCCAAGTTAAAACTTCTAATCTCCAAGGACCAGAGTGACTTCATAAGGAATTCAAGAAGAACGCAATTCACTCAACATATAATAGGATCCTAAAATCCTGCAAATGTTTCCACAAGGTCAGAAAAAGGAAAGAAGCACACTGGTCCCTGCTGTGGGATGACTGAGTCTCAAGCAGACTGCCGTGCTACCTTGATAAGAGCTCCACAAAAGTATTACAGGACTGATGACATTTGCAGGTGTTGACACCTATCCAAACCCATCTGCTAAACAGAGAGCTTAATAGATAGGAAGCAAATGGCTAAACATATCCATGCATTCAACCCAACTGGCAGACTGGCAAAGTCAACACAGAAATAAATGGAGTTTAATCTCTGGAGTTTCATCTTAAATACTGTCATTGGATTTCTGAGGTGGCACATTCCCCCCTTCCCAACTATTTTTCTTCAGCTGGAGTTTTTTTCTTTTTTTTTTATAACAAGCTCCTTTTTGCATTTGCAAAATATACAAAGTGAACTTCCAGATGGACTTCTCAAAGTGCAATTCAAACATGAAGGAAACAAGAAATCCAAAAGTCATAGGTGAATGGGAGGTTTTCTTCTCCCCCAAATCTCTGGGGAGTCCAATTCATTCAACATGCTTACATTCCGGTTTCTTTTCCATTTTCTATAATAGGAGATGAAGATGTAATATGTCAATGTTGATGTATCAGAGAGATGATGAATTCCAGGCTAAAACACAGCGACATCTGCTTGGAAACGAGATGGAAGAAATTAAGATGCTTACCATGATTATTTTCCTCCAGAGCAAATTTATAGTATCTTTGGTCTCAAGGGCAGAAATTCCAGACAGATTAGCTTTTCATCTCCTAGGTAACTCTCTGAACTGCATAGCTATAGAAATTCATTGCTTTAACACTGGGTGTCCTTATTAGGGAAATATCTTAAATTCTATGCCAACAAAGAAACTCATTGACTACTAAGCAATAGTCATGAAAATATTTATGACATGGATTACAAACAGGTGCTCCAAATAGAACAAAAGCTGAGGTTATTCACTACTTGGACTAATTGGAAAAAATTATTTGTACCTAGCATAGTACATTTTATACTTTTAGTAAATATTTTCTCTGGGCTATGTGTCTTCATATTCTAGAAATGATAAATTTACTTATCAGAGGGAATTGCCAAACATGAATAGAATTATATAAGTAATAGGTGCTAGTACAATAGCACTGCCTATACTATAGTCATTTGTACATTATTCAACAGAATTTATCTAGTCCCTACTACACATCTGTGTTCAGAACTGGAGAGCTAAGATAAATACAATATGACACCCGCCTAATTTGAAACTTGTTTTATTTATTCCTCGTAAACTTCTTAGAAGTTATGCAGGTATTATCATGTCCATTTCACAGATGAAGAAACTGAGGCTCCACAGTGTCACACCAAGGTCAGCACCAAGGGTAAGACTGATACTCTGACTTCTTTCTTTGAGTGCAATGTTCTGCTTACTCCTTCATATGCTGATCTGATTGGGAGGAGACTAAGAAGAGTCTTAGATGACTCCAGCATAAACAGCTATGGTCCTAAGGTTCATTAGAATTGTCTTTTTACCCATTATTAACATCTCATTGCCTTCTGCGTTCACTTTTCATCCTGATGTTCAGCACTGTACAGACACAGTCATGTTCTCTGTCAGAACCAAATAATATTTTGCAGAAATTACTGAAACACTCATTGAGAAAGTTCTCTTCGATTGTGTCTTGAAACGATCCAATGGGGAAACAGTTTGAGCTTTTTCGAAGCAGCTTCTCTCAGAACTTTAGCAACAGGAGTTGTAAAATGTTCCCAAAATATTGCCTGGCACTGAAATCTCTTTCAATGCAAATGAAGCATTGATGAAAAGTTATCTGTGAAGAGAAACAGTAGTTGTGAGTGAAACTCATGAGTCTCTTCGTTGTCAAGGAAATGAAGCAGCCACAGAAGCCTAGGATCACAGAGAAATCTCTATGAGACAGGGCCGAGCACACAAGTTATTTACAGCAGACAAGAAGAACGTTTTACTCCTATCTTCGCTACAATTAATTTGATTTTTTATAATGCCAAAATCAATAAGTGAATACTCCATAAAAACAATACAATGGAGATCATTAGGGGTCACAAAGCCTTAGTGTGTGACCTCAGGCAAGTCATTGAACGTCTCTGAATTTTCATTTCCTTATCTCCAAAATAGAAGATTATCATTTCATAGGATAAATATGATGAACTTTGAAAGCATGTATTAGATTGTAACATACATGAACCCGAATTTTTCTTTGTAATTCATATAAAATTTTCAAATCCAAGTCAAGGTGGAACACCTTTCCAGCTCAATCTTACTTTAGCTGCCCTAGCTTCTCACTCACTCTGTGTGTTTCCTAGGACCGAGCCTCCAGGAAAGGACTTCTGAGAGTTCAGTTCAGGGTTGCTTGCTGCAACCCTGGTTTAGGAAAGCAAGGCCTTTGACTAATCTTCCATGCATTCCAACAGGCAAAAGGCCACATAATGATGACAATGACACTTAGGTATCTGACAGGCATCTGAAAATAGTTCTTGATTTCTAACTGCCTTAGCCTATTCCTTCACTGGTTCTTCTCATCTCAGGAAATGGCTGCTCTACCTAGGTGCTCAGATCAAAAAAGGATGCTCATCTTTCACACTTGTATGCCACTTACACCCACTCCCATCCCTATACAACCTACCTCCCAAGCACCTTTATTTCTATTTTTAAAACATATCTTGAATACAACCACTTTTCATATCTCTCCACAAAAACATCCTACTTAACTCACAAGCATTCTTTATTAGAATATTGCAAAAGGGTCTTCACTGGTCTGACTTTTCTAGACCTTCTTCATCACGTTATGGTCCATTCTCTCTACAGCAACGAGTGACCATTTAAAGACATAGATCAGATCAATCACAAAGACCTCCAGTGGTTTTCTGTCTCATTTAGAATAAATTCCAAAGTTTTCACCATGACCTACACAGCCCTATCTGATCTGGCCTCCCGGCTACCTTTCAACTTTATTTCCTGCTGTATCCTCACTGCACTCCACTGCAACCCACAAGTTATCTTCCTGCTTCAGAAAATTTGGGCTTCTCATTCCCTGTGTGGAACATTTTTACCTCAGAGTTACGTGGTTCACTTCATATAATTCCAGATTCTTTTTTTTTAATTTTAAAGAGAATAAAACAAAACAAAACAGAGTTAAACACAACAAAGCATAATCAGAACAGAACACTGCAAGCAATACAGGTCTTCAAAACATAACGACAGGAAATCAACAATGGTTACCCTAGCGTCTCTTGTTTTCTTTCAAATGGCTGTTCATACATTCACACACAAGAAACTCAAACAAAACAAAATAATATAAAACCAGCTAAAACAAAAGAGTGAAAGCATCACAGGCCTTCAATATAATTCAAGATTCTGTGCAGCAAGTCCTTTGCTGATTTCCTTTGTTGCTTTTTTATCATAGATATCATATCATATATCATATCATACTTTGAATATTCTTTGTCTGAAATGCTTAGAAACAGAAGTATTTCAGATTTTGGATTTTTTTGTTTTGGAATATTTGCATATAATAAGGAAATATTGTAGGAAGGTGACACAAGTCTAACACAAAATTCATTTATGCTTCATATATACCTTATATTCATAGCCTGAAGATAATCTTATATGATATTTTTAGTGAGCCTTCATTTTCACTGGCACTCATCACATCTTGTAGGTTTGGAATTTTCACTTGTGGTTTTATGCTGATGCTCCAAAAGTTTTGCATTTGGGAGAGTTCCAGATTTTTGATTTTTGGATTAAGGATGCTCAACTAGCATATTGTTGTTCATCGTCTGTCTTACTGGAATGTAAGCCCTATGAAGGCAGGCATTTAATCTTTTCATTTATCATCATATAGCCACATTTATATTAATGTCTGATACATTTTAGGTGCTTTAGGAGGCTGTGTGAAATACTATTAAGCCCTTCAGCTGTCTCTCAATTGGGGTATACTTAATCCACTTTGGTCAGTGGCATAATTGAGGATTCAGAAAAGATCACATGTCAACAAAAAGGTGGCCAGCCTGACCTGAGAAATGCATACTCAGGAATGACTAAAATGTGTGAAGTTTCCAGTGGACTTTGGCACAGACAGGAGAGAATCTGCCTTGACCTTCAGTATCCATGGGGCTTGACAGAAAGCCTTGGAGTAATAAAGGGGTCCTGAACTAAAGCCCTTTTTCTGTTGAATCCAATTTCACCAAGAAACCCCCTGATCTAATATGGTCTCCTGACTGGCATAGGTCAATTGCTCTAGGTAAATGACCATACCAAGGAGAAACCTTCATGTCTGTCCCTACATCACTGGCATGTTTTTAGTCTGTCTTTTATTGAGGGTTTACCCTATGCCAGGCTTCATGTTAAACTCTGTGCATGCTTTGGATCACTCATATTACTTAAGAAAAAAGAAATTACTCTTATTTTACAGGTGAGAAAAACTGAAGCCCACGGGCTCAAATTTATACTGCTAGAAAGTAGAGAAATTGAAACTGAACCACCTTCTAAATAATGCTATCTCTTAATGCATTTCAACTGAATATATTGTTCTGGCACTATGCCCAAGGTGCAGATGAACTGGGCTTCTGATTTATTTCTTGCTGTGTGAACAGATACAATAGTATTCTTAGAGCTGGTGAGCAGAGACATTGAACCTTGTCCGCAATGATCACCCCCAGACACCTCTGTTGGATGCAGCATCTAGTGCCCAGGTAGGCGTGAGAGACGTGACCTCCTTTTGAACCTAGGAGAGTGCTCAGTTGTGCTTGCTTCCCAAAGGAGGCTGCAGCCTATCACCCCTGCCTGAACTGGGGTCATGGGACTCACACTCAGAAAGGTGAACTTAAGCTTGATTAGTGATTGTGAAACTCTTCAAGTTTCAGTTCCTGGGGACTATCTTTTTTTTTTAAGCGGCTTCTTGTGAAGTCTCTGCACTATGCAGGCTGGTCACTAGGAAAGTTTTAGTAAATAGTCTCCAAGAAGTCTATCGTCTGGGCTGGAGAGAGAATTTCCTGGCCCAGAGACAAGTAAATCTTTGCCCTGAAGCTTGCAGAGAGGATGGTGTTTGCCCCACATGTCTAAGGAAGAGGACAGTTTCCAAAAAGGTACCATGAGTCTTGATAAAGGCATTCAGCTCCTGCTTGGTGAGAGCCTGGGTAATGTCCCTTCTGTGGCTTCCAGGTTGCAATGCACTCTGAAGTGGAAATTTCTTTACCAAAGATGGAGTAAATGAAAATCCTCAGTTAGCAAGACAATCAGACCTCATACAAATATCATTTCTTGTGATTTCTCAAACTTACTATGCTCTGCACAGGCATCACCAATAACCAAAGTTATTCTTCTCTCCAGAGCATGCTGAGAGAGAAAGCTGTTTTACTGAAGATTGTTTCTTTGACATTCATGCTCCAACAAAGATAGTCTCTTCTGGGCCTAATTTGACTTCTTTATGTGCCAAGAGGAAACTTTCTCTCTGAAGGGCAGGCACACAGATATCTGAAGAGGTCTTTAGGAGGCACTTTATAATTTCCTTGAATTTCCTAGAATGTTTGCAGAATAATGTGTATTGATTAGCTGTCTCTTTCAAAATGCTTAAAGTTCTTCTATCCTTTGATTTCTAAAAGGGAATTAACAGTGAAAAAGAAGGAAAAAAAGAAACTTACCCATGTTTTCTAACTAAAAGGAGGGTGGCCTCAAAGCCCATGAAATATGACTGAGTCTATGCAAAGACAGTGAAAGTCAAATGGCTATGCCTGATAAGCTTAGAATTAGGGTGATGGAAATGAGAGAAGTAGCAGTGTCATAATTTGAACTTGACACTAACATGCACAGAATGACTAGAAAGGGACTCTGGGAGTCTAGGGTTGAGTTCAAGGACATGCAACCTTCAGCTTCCCAGCTCAAAGGGAAATGTAGATCTGACCACACCACAGACTTGGTCTGTACACTGTAACATGCAAAGCATTCTGCACTCCTAGACTAATGTTCTAATAGAGATGAGAGCTCTCCTTCCAATCAATGACTTGGCACAAAGACAATTGATGATGACATCGTATGACAGCAAAACTAGCTCATCTGAATTTTGTCTTGTTTGATTTTTCTCAGGTGCTCCATGTGCGGACCCTCTCATATTTTTCTTGCAGCCCCAGGCTTCACCTGGTCACTTCAGGAAACTGATATTTTGAACACAGAGGATCCATTGGCAACACTTCAGTACAACATGATGGGTGAGGGACAAGGTTTGCTAGTGGAGAGGACACTGGATTCAGAGACAGAAGACTGGAGCTCCATTCCTCACTGTTGCTACCAGCTGTATGACTTTCCACACATTGCTTCAACTTCTGAGATCCCTTGCTACATATATAAAATGAAAATCTGGAAAATTCCAAGGGATAATCTTATGTAGTAGGCATTATCATCCCCATGTTGCAGAAGAGGAGTTATTAGAGCTGTGGAGTTATGAAGGAAAAGGACCGAGACAGCACAAGAGTTCTCAAATCACAGTTCCA
>RJWT010024226.1:0-16541 GCA_004365215.1 Cuniculus paca | reverse complement strand
GAAAACATTTGGACTTAATAAAATAAGGATCAAATCCAATTCCCTTTTTCTGATTTACTTTAATCATAGTGTAGAACGGCAAATAGCTTGATTTTCTATTCTTTTCTTAATGAGCAGTTTTTGCAATACTCTATAAAATTTTATTTTTAATTTGTTTTGAAAAACGACCCTCAAATAATTACAGTTATAAGGAACTAAAGTTGACTTCAAGTTAACAGGCTAGTTATGATCCAATCTCTCTAAGACTTCTACTAGAAAGAATAAAACGTATCCGAAGAAAAGTATAAAACCTTGAAAACTCTTAGGGTGAACAATTGTGTTTTGCTCACTGCATTACTGAAAGTGACTTTCTGCTGAGTTCACGAAAACTCAGGTCACCCTGGCAGTGTTGAATTAACATAGCTTCGTGATTTGCCTTTCAAGTCTGATTTGGATCAGGCTGGGAACTTTGACTTATCCCTCGATGAGCAATTCAGGGTGGTGCCTAATTGAATTAGTCTATAATTGATAGGGTCATTACTAGTTGGTTAATGGACATTTAATACAAGTCTTTGATCAAAGAGCAATGATGACATTTAACAAAGATTATTTAGACACATTAATTACAGCAGTGCCAGAGCCCAAATGAAAACGAAAACAAAGAATATTATCGGCACTTGATTTGTATGCGATGTAGAAAACAGTGACATTACTCTCCAGTGTCAATCAGGAAGTTTCCTGTTTTGTGCTTTTTGATAACATAGTGTGACCACTGTCCAGGTATAAGTTATGGTAGCATCATTCATAAAGATAAAAACTCACTAAAATATGGATGAAAGTTCTATCCACTTTAGTAGGCAGAATTTGGAAGACTATGTTTGAAAAGCTATTTAATATATCTTCAACAATTATTTTATTGGATGTAATTTTAAGAAAGACCTTATATTTCTTATGACCATTATAATATCTTAGAGACTGACATTTTAGAGACTGGCGTTTATACACAAATAGGTGTGCAATTTGTACAGTCACATAACACTCTTTGTTCTGTAACAAATTAAAAGTATAAGAACTTTGCAAACCAAACATCTGCAGTGTAAAGAATATTGCTATGCAAATCCCATTGAGTGCCCTATACACTAAGAGGTCCTTAAAAATCAGGAAATTTGTTAGAATACTCCATCTGTTTTTATATATCCTTCTTGCTGGAGGAGCTATGTATTTTTTGTTCACAAAAAAGTTAGCCTTTCCTGTACTTCACAGATCATTCAGAGCACTGTACATCTCCTTTCATCAGACCACGCAAGCAGGTGTAAGGCTCCCACCCTTCGCTGGATATGTATGTGCTTTCAGGAATGCAATTTTAGGCTAGGTAAGTAGCAACAGTGTGTGGAAACCTGTACACAACTTCTATTCCCTTGGCCCTACTAAATGGAAAGGAATCAGGCAAAGGTAAATGCTCCATTCAGCTGTTGGAAAATGCAGCATCAATGCTAATAGTCAAGAAACAGAAGGACCAGCACAGAGCTGCATATCATTGAATACGCAGGCACCGGCCAGAAGAGAGGGAGGTGACTCAGAAAGTAGAGAAGCACCTGCAGGTAACAGCATGGAGAGCCATAGCCACAGGAAGTGGAAGGATGATCTTAAAAACACCTTTTCCAAAAGACAGAGTGTAAACACTTAATGGATAAAAGATATGCAGATTATTTCCAGACCAGTGCATGATCGATAGCTTTAACAGCACCATGTTTGTGTAAGTGGGACCAGGTCCCAGGGCATCTGTTGGAGCCATACAGATGATCAATGCTTCAGTTACCACAATTTACATCAGTTTTGATTATAAAGTAGACCCAGGAGCACACATGCGAAATTCTAGTGTTCCGGGAAACTGAGACAACAGTATCAAAGTTTCAAACCCAGCCTGGGAAACTTAGCACCTTACTGAGACTTTGCCTCAAAATAAAAAATAATAGCTGGGCTGGGGATGTAGGTCAGTGTGAATACTCTGGGTTCAATCCCCAATCCCTCCAAACCAAAAAGGGCTTTGGCTACAGGTTTTATTATTGAATATTCATCAAATAAAGTTTTTTCTTATTTATATTAGTTTCAGGTATATATATTTTATTTACATTCTTCTACTGTTACTGATGATATTTTCTTTTTTTTTTTCTTTCCAGAGTGAATGAGTAGCAACCATTATGTACTTGAAGCTCTGATCTCATAAAATTCTGCTTTAGGTCTCAATTTTTATTTGACACTGATTCTATTTATCTTTGTGTGTGTGTGTGTGTGTGTGTGTGTGTATGTGTGTGTGTGTGTGTTTCTGTGTGTGTGCATGCACCGGAAATAAAACTCAGAACCTTGTGCTTGCCAGGCAGGTGCTTGTGCTATTGAGCTATATCCCTGGGCCCCTGGCTTACATATAAAGTGTGTAACTTCCCTTAAAAATAATGCTTCTGCCAGCAAACAATAAGACCCTTACACATTCCCTCTTTGAAGAAATGGCACTGCACTTACAGAATTATCATCTATATGCTTATCTGAGAACTCACACAAGGTCTAATTTCCTTGTGCAAGTAACTGCAAATACCCTTAGATTTTGAAAACTACATTATTTAACTCTAAAACTATCCATGCACTGTATTTTCTATTACCATAAAATAGCTGATAATCTGTAGTCTTAAATTAGATGTGGAATTAATAAATCACTTTAAACAAACTCATTACATTAACTTATTTATTTTTTGTCTACGTAGTAAAGATTTTTAAAAACTCCCTAGTTCTAGCTCATTTCACCTACACCTTACTTTTAGATTCAAATAGAATTCATTGAGACACCCTCATTGGTTAAAAAGCTTTGACATAACTCTCTTTGATAACCCATTGGAAGCTTCAGGGTAAAAATTGCTGATATTTTAAACACAATTTGAAGAAGAAAATTTCAAGTGACAGAAACAGAGAATAGAAATATAATTTCCTTTTATTTGATCATATAGGTATTTAAGGATTTGGAAATCCAAAGAAAATTTTAATTAAATCCAAACACTGATTCAAACCACAAAGAAAAATCATGTGAAATTATTAGATAAAACAACATTGAAAGTATGATATCTGATATTATTTTATAATAGAATGAATCAGCAAGGGACCATAAAAACAAAAACAGGAAAAAAAAAAGAAAACAAACAAATAAACCTCTTCATTCTCAAAAATAACTTGCAAGATTTGTCCCCTAAGCTTCCAGCTGTTGTACTTAAAGACTTTGATTGTCTTTCCCATAATGGAGAAATCTGGTACAACTCAAGAAATGCTAAAACATTTGCTTGTTTAGGAATCCAAACATAAGCTTTGCAACTTCTGTATGTTAAACAGATCCCTATAGCTCCAACACAAGTGACTTCTCCAAGTGCCCTCTAAGGGAAGAGGGGACACTCAGAGTAGAGGTCACACATCTAATTTACTGCCATTTCAATACCCCGTGTTCTTGAAACATGGTCTTGGGCTTAGATGAATTTCTTCCAATTCTTCTATACAGTAAACTTTCTTTAAATGATAACAGAAAATGACATAAACCATCACGTGAACAACATGCTTTAGAAACAAGAAGTAGTTTGATTTTTGGGCAGATTAAATGCTAAGTTGTAAAGAATAATTCTAAAATAACATGCATGTTTGAAAATTATTAGATAGCAACTAATATAGTTGTATTTTCAAGATGGGAATAATAATTTAAAATAATTCTATAATAAGATGTACACATTAAAATAAGTCCAATATATCTACATCGAGAATGCTTTATGATATAGTTTTGTATAGATATATTTTAATTAAGAAATTTCCCTTCCATGATTTAGTTCCTGCACAACTTTAAAATCATGAGTAAGTATTCAATTCTATCAAATTATCTGCCTATTTGTTTTGATATTGCCAGGTATATTTCTCCTTTAATTAACACAAGATGAATGCTCAATCAACCTGGCAACTATCAGTGATTGAAAACTG
Organism: Cuniculus paca; assembly: GCA_004365215.1. Taxonomy (NCBI): domain Eukaryota; kingdom Metazoa; phylum Chordata; class Mammalia; order Rodentia; family Cuniculidae; genus Cuniculus; species Cuniculus paca. The sequence continues at coordinate 12,557 of RJWT010024226.1, read as the reverse complement.
CATTGAAAGTGTATCTTTAAAAAAATTTACTACAGCAAAAGACACATTGCCACAAATCCCCCTCAAAATACTCATGCTTGCTTCAGAAACACTTATCCCATCATGCTTGCCACTTTCTGAAGTAGTTCTTTCTGGAAGTTCCCTTTCATGAGAGTCTTTGGTGCTTTCCTGGCTACCTCTGTGTTCCGAATTGATTTAAAACATTCCCTTTCATGGTCGTTGTGACTTTGCGGAAGAGTCAGAAGATTCAGGGTGCCAAACCTAGTGAAGCAGGTGGAGGAGGACACTGCATCATGTTTCCATGAGCTTGGTTTCTCTTTGGGTCATCCTAGATAGAAGCATTCATTGTCTTTTTGATCACTTATGAAAGAAAACTCCAGATCAGCTTCAGAAAGTAGCACAAATGATGGAATAAATGTACTGGAAGCAAGGGTGAGAATTTTGAAGGGGTCTAAAGGCAGAGTGTCTTTTACTGTAATATTTCTTTTTTAAACAGAATTTCATTATGTAATTGAGTTGGCCTTGAACTCATGGCAATCCAGCTGCTGGGATTACAGGCATGCACCATCATACCTGGTTTGTAATAATTTTTTTAAAACAATCTAAATATTCATCACTTGTTGATCCTCACTTACATAACTTTGATAATACATATAAGAACATTGTTCACTCCATTCTACTTCACCTAATTAAGTCTACCAAATTCTGTTTTTTATTGTTTCCTTAATCGTTAAACACAGTTTTGTTGGACACAACTGTGCTATTAAATAGCAATACCTGTATTTAATCTTAAGTTGCTTTTAAAAAGTATTTAAAAAGCATCATGTACATATCTTCTGTTACTTGCCTATTAAACTAAATATTGTACTGCTAGGATACATTCACACGTTTGGTTACAAATTGCAAGTTACAAACTTCATTTACTTTTTAGTTTTTTATAATATTAAATATATTTCTGTATTATATTATATGGCAATATATTTATCCACTGTTATGTAATTTTGGGGCTTGTACAATTAATGAAATAAGCATGTTTGTATTTATTTTTAGTATAGATATTCAAATGTCTCTCTTTTTATACACATAAGAGTATACGTTTTTTGAAAGCATAAAAATATTTACCTTCAAATAAAAGCAAATCATTTTCTAAAATAATTTTGCTAATTTATACTGTCCCATCAATATATTTCAACCTTCTAGGTTTAATTTCCTAATTTGGTTATTTATAGTAACAGATTTTTAAAAGTTAAAATGTTTTGTGCATTCTTAGAATAAATTACCCATTCATGGTAAACATGGTTAAGTGGTGATGGATTTGACTTACTAATCCTTCAATGTTTAGAAATGAGATTCCCAATCACATTCTTTTCTTTTCTCATTGCCCTGGTCGAGTATCACAAAATCAGTTTCAAAAATAATCTGGGAAGATTTCCTCTGTCTTCTGTGAGATAGTTTGGGCAAAATAGAAACTATGTATTTTTTAAAAGCTGTAAAGTCTGAGTCAGTGCTTTTAGTAATGAAAACTTTATGTTTTTTATTTCCTTGTCTTTTTTGAAAATGTACACTTTCTCATTTTTTAATACATTTTGATAATTCCTTTTTGTCACAATTCATATGCAATGACACACAAAGAAATTTATGTAAAAACTTTCTACCTAATGTGTATTTATGTACAGTATTTCACAGTATATTTTTATCTTTCTTTCTTCCCTCTCTCCCTCCCTTCCTTTATCCCCTTCTTCCTTCTTTTATAAAATTTTACCAGATATTGGAATATCTTATCAATTTTTTCAAAGAATCTACTTCTAAAAGTAAAAGTTAAATATAGCTTCCTTAGTGAATAATAGATATCCTATCTTACATTTTCAGCTAGCATTAAATGTGGGTGAAATTCTTGAAGCATATATAAGTCAGATAGTAGATATCATACTCTTATCTTTTATTTCATCACTGTACTGCATATCTTGTCTCTGAAATAAGAAAGAAAAAGAAATAAGCATATAAATTGAAATAAGGGAAACAAAACTGCTATTTTGTATATAGTATAGGATAGAAGAGGAAAAGATTACAAACAAACTTTATAATGTATAAGATGGTACAATAACATTACTAGACAAAGGCCATGGTGCAGAAATCTTGAACATTTCTGTTTAAAAAATGTAAAATTAGAAAATAATTTACTATTATAACAATTTCACATAGAATAGGTATATATACAAAGATTTAAATGTGCATGAAGAACAATTTTAACACTTAAATAACTTTTTGTACTATCTCGATAATAAAAGGATAGAGCATATGTCGTAAATGTGAAGCCTTGATATCGCAGCAAATAACTGCAAAAAAGTTAATCACAAGAGTGATAATGGAATGGGATAATTTTCACTCACTTGTTAGAACAAATATCATAGAATATATCACTAGCTTGGGAAAAGTCTCAAAAATGTAGCTTTGAGCAAATACGAAAACATCAATGTAAATAAGAGAGCAAAGTGCAGATGGATAGGAACATTTATAATTCTTTAAGATAACATAGGGAGCCGCCTGTGGGTGCTGTGTGGACATCACTAGCATCACTTTTTTCTAATAACACTGCTGTTAACTGTCCAAGCACCCCTGAGAAGTGAAAGGCAGAAGAAAGTCTAGTTGGAACCTAAAGAGACTCTGGGGCCTCAGATGAACCCTGGGGTTGAGGATTCTCTCAACACTTCTGGTCCTAATGAAGCCGTGTGCTGCTGGTTTCTACAGCAGAGTAATGATACATGACCCAGAGGGGCCAGGTAACACAACCCAGAAATAAGATGTCAATATCAGGCAACTTGTCCTCTGGTCAATAAGACAGGGGATGGGAAAAAGCCAACTGATAATATCCTTCTTCCTCCCCACTGGTCACACCAAGCAATGGTAATAAAGGCACAGAAGGACTCCTGAACCTCTCTATAGACTTTCTCAGCAGGGGTTATGTCTTTTGGGGAAAGTGTAGCCAGTTCCCTCACATATAAACTTTTTAGTGGTCCTCATACTAAACGCGTTAGTAGCTCTGACTTCTTACAGTCCCTCATTTTTGTTGACAACAGATTTACCATCCAAAGTGTTAGCTTATTGGAGGTGGTTTCTTGGGAATGCTTTAGCTAAGACAATTAAGTACAGTATTGTTCATTATTTAAGATACAAGGCAATGGAATCCAAAGCAATTAGGAAAGAAAAATGAAATAAAAGTCATCCAATAAAAGATTGGGAAAGTACTGAAACTGACTCTGTTTGCAGTGACATGATCTGGTAGATAGAAAATTCCAAAGAATTCTCTAAAAAGTTATTAGAATTTTCTAAAAAGTTATTAATAAACAAATTCAGCAAGGTTGCAGGATACAAGATCCCTATGGAGAAATAATTCTTTTTTCCCCCAGGACTGGGTACTGAATCCAGAGCTTTCATACTGAGTTACATTCTTAGCCTGATTGATTGATTGATTGAGACAAAGTCTCACTAACTCCCTACTTTGCCCATGCTGGGTTCAAAGTTTCTATCATCCTAGCTCAAATCCACAAATCAATTGTATTACTATAACCTAGTGATAATCAATAAAAAATAAAATTAAGGAAATAAGCACATTAAGAAATATAATAATTAAATTAAGAAAATAATATATGACTACATCCAAAAGAATGAAATTCTTAGAAATAAATTCAACAAAAGAAGTATCAAACATGTACATTAGAATGTAAAAATATTGTGGAAAGAAATTAAAGAAGAAAAAATAAAGAGATGGATATCTCAGAGCCACAGAATGGAAGAAAATATGGTGAAATTCTGTACTCTACAAATTGATCTATAGAGTCAACACAATTTTTATCAAAATTCTGGATGGCTCCTTAGCAGAAATTAACAAAGTTGCTTTTAAAATTCATATGGAAAATGAATGGACTCAAGATAGCCAAAATAATCTTGAAAAATAACAAAGTGCCCCTGATTTCTAAACTCATGAAAAGCTAATGCAATCAGAATTATGTGAGACTGGAAATATATACAGTGCCATGCTGTATATATTTCTGGCCTACTTAATATTTGCAATGGTTGATTTTGTCAATTTGAGCATGAGAATCTTAACTAAATGCGCTAAGCAATCACACACACTAGAGTGTGGAAGACCCACCCTAGGGTGGTTTATCCTTGGGTGTTAAAAAGGGTAAAGGGAGGGACTGCATTGACTGTTGGATTCCAGACAATGTGTATTATACCATAGTAGGAAGTTTGTGTCAAGTTTGCTCCTGTCTAGACACTTTGCTTGAGACTAGGATTAAGGGCAGCAGACTAATTAATCTTGTGGAAGAAATTTGAAGGCAGTCTAATGTTGGCTCAGTTGCACAGCTACAGTTGTGGGCTGTTAGTCAGATTTATGTTGAAAATCAAAAGCAAGGAGCTCAGCAGAATGATTCACAATACTATGAGTTTGGTCAGAAAGAACACTCCCATGAAGTTGTAGCCTGCAAAGATGGAATGGAGGAAAAAACTGGTTGCTGAAAAGATTAGCAAGAAAAATCCAAGTATTTCATAACAGGAAAATAGAAAAGATGGCTTGAGGACATCACAAAACCCAGCAGGGCTTCCCCTCTTGCAGTCTCAAAATTGCAAAAATGAAAGAATTCACTTTGGGAAGAGATCCCAAGAACATGTTCTGGAATGGCGGCAGCCTAGTGAAATCTTTTCTTGGGATTTGGTTCACAAGCACTGTACTCCTACAGCCAAGAAAGAAGGAATCCTGGCTACTGTTCCATCTGGCAATAGCTTGCAGGGCTTTGAGTCAGTGTCCGCTATATGGTACTGTGTCTCCTGTAGCCAGCACTTTGGATCTTCTGAGAGAATCTCCAAGGAGGGACTAGAGCTGACCCAAGAGAAAAGCGATGGGAGCTACCACCACCGGAAGTGCTGTAGGGGTAGAGCCACCCAACCCCTTTGGACTTCACAACTTGCCACAGAGTGCCAGGGATGCTGAATATGGATTCAACGTTTGCCCCACTGGATTTTGGACTTGTTTTTTTCCCTCATTCTTTTCTATCTCCCTATTTGTAACTTTTGGAATAGAAATGTCTATCTTGTGCCATTGAATGTTTGTCTATATTGTGGCACTGAATGTTTAAAGTGTTTAACTTTCTTTCCCTTTTTTTTTTTTTTTTTTTTGTGGCACCAGGGATTGAGCTCACGACCTTGCACTTGCCAGGCAGGCGCTTAGGCCACTGAGCTAGATCCCCAGCCCCAACTTTCTTCCCCTTTGCACAGAAGCTTGCAGCTAAGAGTTTGTCTCAAATCTCAGAGATTTGGAACTGGGACTTTTCAGCAATACTGTAACCATTAGAACTTTGGAGACTCTTAGAGTTGCACTAAATGCCTTTTGCATAAGGAGATGTGCAGGAGTCTTTGGGGACCAGGGAAAGAAAGTTATGTCTTGTGTTTAGATGCTCCCCCTAAACTCTATGCAGTCATAGTTGGGGCTTTTTCAGAGGTGGCTGGATATACAGCATGTGAGGCTGGAACTGATTTATGGTGCACTAGGATTTCAAGGGCACTAGGATTAAGGGTGTGAATGTTACACACCCTAAGTAGCCTGCATGAAATAAAAGGGATAGAAGGAGCTGTGGTAGTCCTTTGCTTGCTTCTTTGCTACCCACAATCCTTAAGAACCAGTATTAAATTTATCAATGTTATATTACATTAGTTTATTGCTTGCTTGCTTCCCATGATGAACTATTTCTCTTCTGTGATACCTGTCTGCCACCTATCCTGCCTTGGACTCAGCTGATTATGGACCAAAATCTCTACAAACTATGAGCTAAATAAACCTCCTTTAATTTGAGAGTATTGAGTATTTTGTCTCAGCAACAAGAGAAAAGTAAACAACACAGAATTTGGTACCAGGAATAGGGTCATGCTATAACTATATCTGACCATGTGGTTCAGGAGCCTTTGGGAATGGCTTGTGAGAAGAGTTTGGAAAAGTTTGGAGAGGCCAACTGAAAAAGTACAGCTGGAATACCTTAGGCTGTACTTGATGGGGGATTCTGGTCAGAGGTCAGAAGACCAGAAGGCTGATAGAAATTCTGCCAGTAAAGATTGAGCACAAGAGGTTTTTGCTGGGAAGAAGGTAGCACTTACAACCTTATTCCTAGCATTTCACCATGAATCAATCCCAGAGTCACACAATTTAGATCCAATCACCTCTGAAAAACTGCCACCTATGGTCCCATGAGCCTTTGATGGACAAATAAACACAAGTCACAACAATACTATATACTATACTACATATGTGTGTGTGTCTGTCTGTCTGTAGATATATTTCACACATATACACATGTATATCCATACATACACCCATGTGTATAATAATTTGAAATTAATATAGTGTAATTGTAGGTTTTCAATAAATCGTTATGCATTTCTATTATATTTTTTCTGCACATAGTAGACATATTTTTGCAATTTTAAAAAATTTGAATATATCATAAATTTCTAAAGGGCATTAAGTAAACTGCTTTTGTCTTTAAACAGTATGTGGAGGTGAGGAAGAATGGAGCCCCGTAAGGTGCCTTTCTATATTTCTCCAATAAGAGTAACATTTTCCTAGCCAGTTTTTATTTCTAAACCAAAAGCACTAAATCTGAGAAAGCAAAGTAACCAAAAATTAGGCAACATCTGAATGCTTTTAAGGAGTTCTCACAGTATTTTAAGTCTAGCAATAGTTAATGTCTGAAGTGTCTAAATCAAACTTCCTTAATATTTTTCTGCATTTCTCATGACTTCTTTTAGGATTATTTATATTGTGACTGCATCATAGCATTGAATAATTTGTTTTTCAGAAAAGACCTTGAAGTTTGCTAACTGAATTTATTTTATATAACTTGTTTTTATATTTCCACTGCCTGTGGCATAAAATAAATATGATGAACAACATTTAAATGGAAATAACAAGGACAGCTATAATATTTCATGAATTATGCCACAAAATTAGTTTTCCATAATAACAGTCTTGCTCTGGTATAGAAACTATACATAATTAGTCATCTCACATCAATGTTATCATTGTCTTCCCAAAGTTTTAAAAAATCAAGTCATATACTTTAGATTTTTTTGAAAACCATGCAAAACACTAATAAACTTTAATGAAATATATTATATAGTATTTATTGGCTTTGCAATATGTTCTTTCATCCTCTCGCAGTTTTTCTTATATGTTATGATGCTTAGTGCAGAAGTACATGCTCAATAAATTTTATTGTTTTAATGTTTTCATTACTGAATGAGACACAAATTAATGTCAATTAATGCTTTTTAAGTTAATATTCATTCAGAATTCCAACATAAAGTGCTGTAAGCAAATCATTAATCAATGTCTTCTACTATCTTCAATAACTCCATGGCAAATCTTTCCAATTTCCTCTACTTTCATTCTTTACTTAATGTGCTTGTCTCTGCCGAGAATTTTGGTTGCTGTCTGTATCTATTTGCTCCTTTTTCTCCCTAGGATTTCTAATTTGTACATGAGAACATAATATGAGGATCACATATTTCTGTGAAGCCTTTCCTAACATCCTCGTTGGAGCTGAATTCTCTTTTTTAGTCTCTGGAATAACAGTATTAGTAGTTTTGAGTAAGTGCTAATTGAGCATCGAAAATGTTGTAAGTGTTCATATTATTCACCTAATAAAAGTCTGAGCAAGTTTCTATTACCCAATTTCAGAATTTTGAAGCCTCGGAGATTAAGCAAATTTCTCAAGGTTATGGACCTGGCAGGTGACAGAATCAAGCTTTTCCAACCAATCTACCTACTGCATGGCCACTGTGCCAGAGGCTAGGGTTTCACCCTATTTAGAGGTCCCTGGTGGAGGAGACACAAGAGGACCCAGATTTTAGCCTTTGTTCTGCTTCCCAAGCTGTTCTTTCTTGATTGGCTGCAGAGACCCAGGTAGAGAGGAAGCTGGGTTATCACTGGTTTCCCTAGATGGAAACTCCTCTTGGTGCTCACTTCCTTGAATGGAAACCCTTTTTCTAATTGTTTGAAGGAGGCAGATTTACTGGTATGGGTCTTAAATTCTAGAACCTCTGTTCCCATCTATCATTCTTTACTCTCTTTAGCACATCTCCCCCTTATAGAAGGTATCTTGTTGTGTGAGCATTAATCTATTTATATGCTTGTACCTTGCCAGGTTTGGAGTTTCCTGAGTTCTTCAATCATGATTTAGTCATTTTTGCATCTTGCAAATTTATGGCGAGTTCTGCACATTCTAGGTTATTCAAATCATGCTTAGTAGACGGATGCACATAAAATACCAAAGTTTGGCTCAGAAACATAGACTGAGGTTTGTTTTTGAAATACAACTGGGTCAACTTCCCCTCATAGACAAACAGCAAGGAAACAGGATGTGAAAAATACCTAAAGACATGATTAAGGGAAGACAAGGGTCTCGTGAGAGAAAAGTTTTCAGTTGGAGTATTAATTTCATGTTTATACTCCATGGCACTGTGGATTTAAGCTTGGCAGCTCTGTGCAGTGTAAACTTAGATAGGAAAGATTAAAGCTAGGAGAATGACCTGAATGCTTTGTCGGTAATGCAGAGTGGGATGTAGATATCCAGATTCAAAGAGTGGTAACGAGAACTGAAACCAAGGTCAGTCTACCAGGTGCAAAGAGTCTCTCTCTCTCCCCCCCCTGCAATTGACTCAGTTTAATCACAGTTTAAGTCAAGATAAAGGGCACAGAGCATTAAACTGACAGGCAATGACAGGCCTCAGGAGAAAGAATGGTAAACACATGGAGATCAGAAATGAGTAGATAAGCATCCGAAGACAAGTACAGGAAACTAGTTTAATATAAAGACCAAGGTCATTTTGTCAAGTGTCAGAACTGGGAGTCTAAGGGAAGCAGTGTGGTTTGTCCTCTCTCAGTAGGGCAGGAGAATTTAAATCTGAACTTGACATTGACTGAAGAGGCCAGGCAGGGGGAATGGCAAACGCTAAAGTTAGGAAGACAGGCTACAGCATGGAAGGTGGTCCAGGGTGTTTTGGGAAGTGGGGTGTCAGGAATGGAAGGAATTAAGGAAGGAAGAAAGGAAGGAAGGAAGGAAGGAAAGAGAGAAAGAAAAAAGAAAGAAAGAAAGAAAGAAAGAAAGAAAGAAAGAAAGAAAGAAAGAAAGAAAGAGAGAGAGAGAAAGGGAGAAAGAAAGAGAAAGAAAGAGGAATGGCTTGTGGAATTTCAGGGGCCTAAGAGTGACCCAGAAACAGAACTGAGGCAAATAGTTGCAGAAATTAGAGAATCCCAGAAAAGATGGGGACTGCTGGGGCTTTGAACATGTGCAGCAGGAAACAGCAGGTAAAATTCCCAGCACACAGATAACCCACATCATACAGCAGAGACATACAGGCTTGAGACTCTGGTCTCAGTGGCTGGATTCTCTTCTCAGCAAATACTACTGAAGTTAAATTTGAAAAGGGACAGAATATCAAGCAGGGAATCAAGTAGGAGACAAAGTAAGATGGTGGCCAAGGAAATAGGTAAAAAATGCAGACATTAAAAGTTGCACGTCACAACAGAGAGGAAGAAGAGCAGTTATAAATGTGCTGGGGCCAGAGTTTGCATGGTATTATGGCCAGAATCCAGGGCTCTGAGGAGAAACCTGAGAGTATGCATGAGGTACCCACCATGGTGGGGAGCAGGAGTTCATGCGGGCAGGAAGCCAGTGAGATTATGTTAGATCTCAGGGAGATTCATGAAGAGCTTGGGGTCTCACGGGTGGGCTGCTCCAGATGTCATTTGCACCTCCACTGCCCCTGGCAGAAAGTGTTACCCATTCACATGAGACAGCATCTGCCTATGGCACATTGGAGATTGCGCTGAAGAAAACAGCTCACCCACACACATGGGTACTGCACCATAGCTCTAAGCAAGGGTGGTGTATGTGTGCTGAAAAAGCATACTGTGGTAGCTGCAATTTTAAAATTCCGTTGGTCCTGTTCTCAAACACTCCCTTAATTAGCTTTTTTCCCATATCAGCCTAAGCAAAGGAAAAACAGGATAATGCTCTAACTGGCTACACATATTTCTAACTGCATATTCGCTTCCATGTTAGCTGTGTTCTATAGTCCCTGTGTGTGCTTATCTGAGAGAAAAGCAAGCAGAAATAAATGCATCAAATCTTCCGTGATCAATAGGAGGCATTTTGCCAGTGCTCTCTTCTGACATAATGACTGCTCTAGTCTAAGAAGCTGGCACATAATATGTTCTATAAAATATTTTGATTGGACATAATAGTCCTTGAAGATCATTATTGTTTTCTTCACTTGTGATTGTGAATAAGATATGTGGGATTTTGATAACAAGATTTAATTGAATTTAACGATGGCGTCTGCACATTGGTGCAGTGTACAGAAAAGCTTTGTAAAATTGGTGATTTTACACACTAAAGTAGTAAATAAAGGCCTCTGTTCTAAAATGTCTTGCTTATGTTTGTGTCTGAAGTCAATTTTTTCAAAGCAAAATATCAGAACTTTGCTCTTTCCTTTAAAAAAAAAAAAGACAATTGATCTTAATTTTAAGCCAGCTTGAACTCTCTTTCTGATTGTTTCAAGCATTTTATCTAGCACCAGCTTTTGTTAGGAAAATTATTTTTCAATTCACTATGTTAATTTGCATTGTTTTAATTTGCAAAAGGATGGTTCCTTTTGTGACTGTATAAACAGGTTGCTATGATGATTTTAGGATTTAAAATCTGACTTGTTTTGGTTCATTGTGATATTGAAATTAATGCATTTTTAACTGCTAGGATCAGCTAAGGTTTACAGTGAAATCCAAAATTTCTTATTTAAAAAGTGTAAGATTGCAATGCAGATTGTTAAGATAAAAAGTGGAAAACAAAAATTAATGCCTACTGAGAAAATAAAAAAAAGAGGTTAAATGCCGAGTTGGAAATACGCATTTCTGTAAGATGCTCAGAGCTACTTCATTTAGCCTAAAATTAACATGATATACTTCACCAACCACTACAATAAATAAAAACTAAAACAATAGCTTATATAAAATATTTTGGTCATCAACTGCTCCTCAGTACTTAGACATTTCTTATATGTTGGTGAAATTCCAGTAATCACAATGTAGCTTGAACAGAGAATTTTCTGTATCAGTCAGCTTTCCTATTGCTGGGATGAGACACCCAAGGCCACTTAGGAGACGCTCACTTTGGCTCACGGTCGCAGAGCGAGTCTGACTTCCGGGGGCGGGGCTGACTTCCGGTTAAGATTGTCTCAAAGGGGACATGGCAGGAAGTCGCCTTGCTCATCGTAGCAGCAAGCAGAACACAGGGAAAAGAGCATTGAGAGACGCCCCTCTAAAGCACAAGCCCTGAGACCCATCCCCCTACAGCTGGACCCGCCCCTCCTAAGAGCACATTTCGCTAGGGACATCAGTAAATTAATCCACCGATTAACACAGGGTCCCCATGATCGGATCAGCTCTGCAGGAGTCTCTTCATCCAGTGCAGTTGACAGTTAAGATGAACTAGCACAAGTCCACCTCTTGTGGACTGGACACCTGATTGTATCTCCTAAACCACCCTTACCCTCCAAATAATCACCATAACAAGGTCACACTATCCACATATCCTACATCGCCCACCTCACATCATCTATGTACCCTACATATGGTGGAAAACATAATAATCCTTTCCCAAAGTCTCAACAGTTCTAGCAGTGCTCAGAAGCCCAAGACCAAAGTTTTCTTTGTGATTTCATTAACTCTTGACTGCAAACCTTTATAAAAAGTTTCAAAAGTAAATTATATAATTTCAACATATGATGGATTAGAGAAAAAAAGTTCCATTCCAAAAAAAGAGTAGGGAGATAAAAAAAAAAAAAAAGGTATGGGACCAAAGCAAGATTGAAAGCTGGCAGTGCAAACATTAAAATACTTCATCTCCAGGATCCAGGGCACAGGGCAGAGCCAGTTCCAAGTGGACTCGGAGTTCCCACTCCTATGAACTGGCTGGTTGAAGACCACAGGGCTTCTCTCTTAGACTGGCTAAATTCATAGCCTACAGCTTTCCTCAGCAGGTGTCCACTTTCATGATATTTTCAACTTTTTGTGGCTTCCACCAAACCTTTGGCTTCATTCCCATAGTTGTCTTCTCAAGGGGACATTTCCTGTGTTCCTAGGCCTTCCTTTGAAATCCGGGCTGAAACTACCCAGGCACCACTATTCATGCACTCTGAATGCACAAAAAAGTAGCCTCATGTGAATGACACAAGAGTCTCCCACCAGTGTGAACGGTAGCCAGACCATGAGTCACTGCCTTCTGCAGCTGGCCCCTACCTCATGACAGCACATCCAGCAGTGAGCAGCAATCCACTGAGGAGCACAGCATCCCAACCCTATGATCCAGGTGCATCTCCAAAGGTCACTTGATCCATCTAAACCAACAAGATGAACTGAACAAGTTTCACCCATCAGCCCCTGTATGATCTTCAGATGTCACAATAAACCTAGATGATAGGGATTTTAAATCTTGATTCTTTTA
>RJWT010024225.1:0-16543 GCA_004365215.1 Cuniculus paca | reverse complement strand
CATTTGCTTATATTTTTGTCTAAAAAAATCTTTGTGGGCTAAATTTACATTCAAAAGGGCCTTGTTTTGTCATAGGCTACATATCAAATTCCAGTGGAAGGCAAATCAGTAGAATGAGCCAGAGGACCTCTCAATTCTTTTTAAATTTTTTTCTTGTGTGCAATTTTGATTCTCTGTTTACTTTTTTATGCATTTTAAAGATATTTCTTTAGTGATAACTCTAGGGATTTCAACTAGCATCCTAAATTTCTATACTCTTGTTCAAATTGATACTAACTGCAATACCATAAAAAACTCTGCTCCTACACAGTTCCACTTCTACTTTTGTGTGTTATCATCGCTAATTACATCTTATTCACTGTGTGCCCATTAAGATAAAGTTCTACACTTGTATTCTACACTTGTATTCTAAATCATATAGGAAAGGAAAGAGGAGTTACAAACCAAAAATAAGTTAATCCTGATTTTTATGCTTATCTACATTGTTACTATGACTGGTGTTCTTTATTTCTTCAAATGTTTTTGAGTTACTGTCTAATGTTTCTTTTAATCCTGAAAGACTGTTGTTAGCATTTTTTGGACAACAAATCTAGCAATAAATGCTCTCAGTTTTCATTTACCTAGGAATGCCTTATTTCTATTTAATTTTTGAAAATGCATTTGACAAACGTGGATTTCTTGGTTGATAGTGCTTTAAATGTGTCACCCAACTGAGTGTGGTGGCACATGCTTATAATCCAGCACTTGGAAGGCTGAGGTAGGAGGATGACTGGGAGGCCAACCTATGCAACATAGTGGGTTGAAGGTCAACCTGAACTACATAGTAAAATGCTGTTTAAAAAATAAAGACAAATGTGTCACCACATTGTCTTCTGATCTCCATGTTTTGTGATGAAAAATCATTTGCTAATTAATTGATAATCACTTGTACATGTATGGTTAGATGCTTCTCCTATGTCACTTTGCAGATTGACTTTGTCTTTGTTTTTTATTACAGTGCATCTCCACGTGAATGTCTTTCAGTATCCTACCTGGAGTTCATTAAATTTTTTTGGATGTACAGATTCATATCTTTCATCAAATTTGGGTTGTTTGGGCCATGATTATGTCAAACATTTTTTTCTACATTCCCCTCCTCTTCTTTGGATGCTTTTTGGCATGCTTTATAATGTGCCACGAGTCTCTGAGGCTCTGTTAACTTTTCTTCTTCATTTTTTCTTTCTGCTACTCTGACTGGATAATTTTAATAAAACTTTACTCAAGTTACTGACTCTTCTGTGGTTCAGCTCTACCATTGAACTTCTCCAGTGAATTTTTCATTTTACTTACTGTATTTTTCAGGCCCAGAATTCCTATTTGGGTCCATTTTATACTGTCTTTTATTGATATTCTGAATTTATTGAGATATAATTCTATGGTTTCTTTCAAGTTTTTTTTATTTTATTTTAAAGAGAATAAAACCGAGGAAAATAAAACAGAATAAAACCAATCATAACAAACCAGAGTAAGTGATACAGGATTTCACAACATTACAAAACTAACAATAGTTACCATAATGCCTTTTGTTATCTTCAAAATAGCTGCAGATACTTTCTGACATAGTAAAAATCAAACAGAACAGAATACAACAGAAACAGTAAAAATAAAACAATGAATATAATAAAAGACTATAAAACAAGGCAATGGTAAATTCAAAATGACTACCATATATATCTTACTATTTTTGAAATAGCTGCTGATGCCACCAAGTACAGCATAATCAAACAAAGCAAAAGAGAATAAAACCCAACCCAACAAAACAATAAGCAGTGTGGGACTTCAGAGCGAGACTATAGGGAATCAACAATGGCTACCGTCCTCAGAAGGAGACCTCTCCTAGCTGCCACACTGCATACCACTATCTTCTGAATAGATGATCAGACCACTGGCCCTAGACCTGCAAGGTCAGTGAAACACCAAAACACCACAGGCTTTCAATTTTGTTTCACCTTAAGAGCTATCATCAGAGCCTGTGTTTCTCTGGATCTGCAGGTCACTTGGGGGGGGTTGACATTTTTGTTTGCGAGCCCATGAGCCAGAAGGAGCTGGGATCCAACTGCTCCCCTGCCAGTGGCAGCCCATGGGGAAAGGTTTGGGTCTGGATGTCCCAGTCCGGTAGAGGCCCATGTATGGCGCTGTTTCCCGCAGGGTGGTCTAGTTCTCCCTCCCTATACAGTCTGCGCTGATGTTCTTTCAGGTCTTTTCCCATAATTTAGTTATTTGAGCATGTTTAAGACATTTTACTTAAAGTCTTGGTCTCATAAGCTTAATACTTGGGCTTCCTCAGGGAACATTTCTATCAGTTTATGTTTGTTTATTTACCTGTCAATGGTCCATACTTTCCTATTTGTTTGCATCCTCATAAATCCATAATTTTCTGCATCCTTATAAGTCTAGGAATCAGATTCTCTCCTCTGTACTTTCCATGATTAGATTTTGTTTGTTGTGGGCTTCAGGCATCCATTTGTTTAGTAAAATTTCCAAACTATTTTAGAAGTCTTTGCAAAATTTATTTTCTTATGTGGTCATACTAATCTTCTGTTCATTATCTTATCAGTTTACCAGTGACTTGAGAGATAGTTCCTTAAATGCCTGGAACTAAAAATAAAACAAAGTATATCTTGTGGAATTTGCAGTCTTTGCAGATTGCTTCTGAGCTGGAGCTGTTCAATGCTTAGCCAGACCGCCCACTATTTTGTCTTAACACTTAGTTTCCTTTTTATGCAGAGCCCAAAAATCAGTCAGGAATGCAAGCAGTGAATCATCCTTGGTCTTTCTGAGTACTTATTCAGAGCTGGGAAGGTATAGGTTTCTCTGGATTCCCTGATGTACCCAGCAGTCCTTCAAAATCCCTATTACCGTGTGTATTTTCTCATTTAGCCTCCTCATTCTTAGGTCTTTGATTTGTCTGATGCTTGCCTTATTGCATGGCTCCTTCTCCCAAAACGCTGTCAGCAGTATAATTTTTAAAAACTCTTTTGACAAAAGCATATTTGTCTAGGAGGCCTCCATCTCTGAGAGAATTCAAACTGGGGTAAAACAAAGGCAAGCCTCAGGGACAGCCAGTTTCTCAGGGCTGCAGGATCAAAGTGCACAAACACAATCTATTGATAATAATATCCATATCACTGTCTCTGGCAGCCAGCAAGCTGCACAACAGGAATGTGAGCCAACAAAATTGTTGTTACCGAGTTGCAGCATGTGGGAGAGTAGGTGAGTAAGTAAAAATGCCACACAATTTCTTACCAAAATTTAACAGCTTCTTCATTAAATCTTCCCTTTGTTGTAAATTTTTAAAAATTAGATTCCCAAGTGACAAAATAGATGATTCTGACCATTTTTACATCTTCATGCTTGTTTCAGTGGGAGAACAGATTTTTGGAGCTTTCTATTTGACAATTTTGGTTGACATCTGTCTTTCAAATTCCTTTTGAACATAGATTCTATGATTTCATCAATCACATTGGGGTTCATGGAAAGATCTTCAAGGTCCACTGAAAGATTTCATGAATCATCCTGTGTCCACTGTCCCTGTACCAACATTTTGGGGGATGTGTATTCTCCAAATTCCCTAAACCTAAATTTTATAATTTCATGAATCTCTTTGAAATCCCCTGGAACAAGCTCTTAGTTTTAGGTCCCTTTTCATGTTTTTATCCTGTTTTAATTGTGCATATCTTTCAATGTTATTTCAATATTCTGACATATTAATATACCATCATTTAGTCAAGCATTTTCCTTATTTGACCATTTAGTTATTTTTAACTTTCTGTTAGTATAAATCAAACTATGATACGAATTCTTGTATGTAATTCTGTGTCTGTATGTAATTCTGTATATCTTGTATGTGATTCTGTGTTGAGAATTGTTAGAAGTAAATTATCAAGTCAGTTTGGAAAAATTCTTTAAAAACTTTGGAAATAATATATGTTCCTTTGAGCACTGTTCAGGGTGACCATATCAAAGCCTTCCTGATAGTATTAATGTTTTAAAATCTTTGCTCATACAATGTTAAAAATAAGTAAATTTATGTAATTTTTAATGTTTGAATGAATAGTTCTTTCTAGCACCTACTTCAAAATACTGCTTTGAGATTAAAAAAGCTTTAGAATATGAAAAATACTCAGAATACCACTTGGCATACAATAAACATTATGCCAGCTTCTGTTACTTTTATGTCATTATTTTGTAAATTACTTATGTTTTTTACTTATTCTTTAAAATTGGTTTCTTACAGCCTTTCTCTTACCTTTTTGTTTATTTCTCTGTATATACATCATCTATCCTTCTGTTAGTTAATGCTTTATTCTATTTTAACAGGATTTTTGGTACATGACTATCAGTTACAAATTCTGCCACCATTATAAATGGAAAGAGCCAGTCAACATTTAGTGAAAGGGATACTCTTTCTGGAGAATTTCTCCAGAGTTTACTTAAAGAGCTCTTGCATGGGAATCATCTGGCACACTTGTTAAAATGAAGATCCCTGGGCTTTACCCCTCATATTCTGATTTGGTGGGCCCGGGGCAAGGCCCACAAATCTTCAGTCTTCTTTCACGTAGCCCCTTAGGTACATCAGCCCCTGGCCTTCTGTCCTCTGTCAGTTTTGATGAGGAATCAGTTTAGGATTCACCAACTTTTACCATGTTCCTCCATGTTACTCATTTGAGTTGAGAAATTATTTCTCTGAAAGAACCTAATTTCATCATCCCATTCAGATAACACAAGGTGAGTTAGTGAGGGTTTACTTTCTCCTCACTTTCGCCATCCTCTTCTTCCTCTCAATTAGTGCTCTTTTGTTTGTAAATATTTGAAATAAATTCTTGGATATTCTAATATTGAAATAATATACATTATCTTGTGATGAAGAGCCAGGTGTCCCTTCTCTTCTACCTCTGTGGACCTTGGCATCTCCATCTCTGAAGCAAAGGAGCAAATGACAGGAGTTATCTTCTTCCCCCTTACTCTCAATCGCTTCTCACCCTCCCCTCATGAAACCCTACTGCTTTACCTGCACACAAGCTACTCTGCTTTGGAACAATAATTCCTTTCTTCAAAGACTGTTTTTCCCCCCATACCCTTCATATGGAGAAACTACTCTTTCTTTCTTATACCCCTTGCCTTGATTGTTTTATTTCAGGGGTGACATTTGACGTAACTTGGACCAGTGAGACCCTTTCTTTCCTGGATTTTTTCAGGATGCGATCAAATATGTCATTCAGTCTGTTGTGGACTGATTGTGTCCTCCTAACATTCATATACTGAACTCTAAATTTCCAATGTAACAGTATTTAAAGATGATACATTTGGGAAATGATTAGTTCAGGAGTGTTGAACCCTCATCAATGGAATCAGTGCCCTTATAAAAAGAGATATGAAAACTCACTCTCTCTGCTCTGCTCCCTGCAGTGTAAAGTTACAAAAAGGAAGACAGCTATCTTCAAACCCGTAAGAGAGTAGTCATCAGAACCTGACTGTGCTGGCACCCTGATGTCAGACTTCCTAGCCTTCATAATTGTGAGAAATAAATTTCTGTTGTTGAAAATATCCTGTGTATAGTATTCTGTTGCAACATCCAAAACCAACTGAGACAGTCTCTCTACCTTACCTAAAACTATGCTCACATTTTCTTCCATGTAGAGAAATTAAATCTGCATGAGAAAGGATGCACTTAGGAAAATTGGAGCTGATGTGCAGAACAGAGCACTGATGAGATATGGGAAGAAGGGGTCCTGACAGCTTTTTGCTTCCAGGTTCCAGTTCCACAAGACCAAGAAACACCGTTGGCTTTCCTGGCTTTTTAATGAAGCACCAAATATTTCTAATACATTGTCTTTTTGAATTACTGTATTTCAAATTAGATTTCTGCCATTTGTATTCAATGAATTCTTAACACACAAACTTTGATTTTGATTTTCCCCCCTCTCTCTGGCAGTATCACTGTCTCTTTTCTTGAAATTTGGAACACAAGCTACTACTCATAAGGGGAACAAGAAATTGCTTTAAGTGGTATCATAATTGGCCCAACATGAGAATTACTTGCTTGCCAGAGGGATAAAACTGCTGTTGGCTGAAACTTTTTATCTGTGAGCTAAGAAAATAAAAAAGACAAAAATCAAAATAAAGAGGAGAAAGAGATCATCTGTACTCAAATTACAATTTCTAGCTACAGGAAGATTACATTTAATGACAATTTATTGAGAATATTATATACACTCTGTCCTGGGCTGCATCCCAACGGTGTTGGTTATTCTTCAGTACTTTCATAGCTTGACTGTCTCCCTTTGGTCTGGAATTGTACCTAACAAACAAAAGTCTGCAAGATTGATGCTGTATTCCTAAAATAAAATAAAATAAAATAAAATAAAATAAGGTTACCCAATGTCTTGGATTGGAAGTGTTTAGAAAAAAAGTGTATCTCTCTCTCTTCTTTGGTACTTGGAATCAAATTGAGGACCTTGCACTTGCCATCTCTCCCTTCCTCCTCCTTTCCTCTGATAAGCACTTTCTCCCTGTCTTCTCTCTCATTCTAAAGTCTCCGAAACTCATACATTCAACCTCGGAAGACCCTTTTTCTCTTTTTCCATCATCTTCTACCCTTTCCACTTCCCAGTAATTGTCTGCTAGTTCAAAGGTAAAGTTAATCTATCCATTTTCTGTGGTTACTCTTATAATCTATCACCCTAATCTGAACAATAAAGTCCCAACAGCCAATGGGCAAAACAGAACTCTCCCTGATGGGTGGTGGTGTGGGAGAGATGATGACTACTCCAGCACTGGTGTCTAGTTGGAATCAGCATCAGATACGACAGTTCAGGTCTCCTCTGTAATGCATGTTTGTTGGAATGGCCCTTCCTGCTGTACAAGTAAGCCTAGGACATGATTCTTTTTAAAAATCTTTTTCAACAGCTTTATAATCCAAACTAGTCAAAATTATTTGAAAATGGTAACTTGTCTGTGTCTGTTTCCCTGCCCAGCTAGGTCTTTTGGGGATAGAAATTATGAAAGTTTTTCTTTTTGACCTGAAAAAAAATCTGCTAAATAGCAAGCACACTGTTTGCTCCTCATACTGAAGAAATACCACAGAAGAGGTCAAGTAGCATAGGGCCCACTGTGCTCTTTCTTTAAGACTGCCTGCCAAAATCAACAGAGATTTTGGCCCAAATATCCAGTGATTACTGAGTCTAATCGTCTTTCCTTCTGCCAGCTCAACTTCTCATGAGTTCACCCCCAACATTCCTACTTTCTCCTGAAAAGACTGGACTTGGGAAAAGGAGAGTCTCATTTCTTCATGCATTTGTTCATTTAATTTAAACTTTCATGAATTCTATCTATGAGCCAGGAATAGTTATAAGCACTAGGAGTAAAAAAAGAGGAAGAAAAGATAAAATACTTGCTCCAGCAGCACACATATTCTAGTGAAAGGAGTTCCAAAATAAACAAATGAAAAAGAGAAGAAGAGATATGAAAAGATTGCTGTCATAAGCTGTTTTTGGAGTTACAGTTACCTCTATAGAATGGTCAAGAAAAGCCTATTTGTGGAGGTGATATTTGAGCTTAATGTTTAGAAGGGTTTAATTCTGTGATGATCTGAGTGAAGGCTGTTCCTGTTCAGAGTGAAGAATCTACTATGTAAAAATCCCTGTGCTGCAATTTATAATAGTTGAATCTTGGGAACAGCATGTATGTCCATCAATAAATGAATGGGTAAGGAGAATGTGATATTTATATACAATGGAGTATTACACTGCCATAAAAAAGATAAACTTGAGGCATTTGTAGGTAAATAACCTGAGAACCTAATATTAAGTGAAGTAAGTCAGACACACAAGCTCAAACATTGCATGGTGTCTCTTATACCCATACAAATAAAGCGCAAAATAGAAGAGAAATAAACAGGAAGTAGGGAGAAGTTCAAATACTTCCCAAACATACATATTCCATTGTTTAAAACTATTTCAGTGTATATGCTAATTTGTTTCTTGCTACTATGTTATCTTAGTTTATTGAAAAGGAAGTGTTGTTATCTGTTTCTTTTTTGTAAGAATCTTTTTTATCACATCTTGTACTGAGTAACCACTGAAGATAATGATACACAGTGTAATAACTATTAGTTATTATTTGGTTATGAAAATTCATGTTATTTATTTTTATTTTATTTACTTTTTCTTAAAGTGAAAAAAAAATCTCTGTTCCATTTGTTTATAATGGTATAGAAGTTGCAATCATCTTTATAGAAAATAAAAGGAGAGAAAATGAAATAGCATTTTGCCAGGGTTTGGTCGATAGTAACATTGCAGACATACCGTCTCTGTCCTGAAATGTTTATGGGGGACATGTTACTTGCCCTGGCTTCTTGTCTCTGTATGGAGGAATCACTTTGCACCACCCACTCTTCAAATTCCCCAGGAGAAGACAGTGAATGGGTGGTGATGAAATAGGGGGCCGAGTGCGAGTGATCAGCACCACGCTTCTCTCTTTTGGGATCTCCCAGCATTCTAGTTCATTCCTTCTTGCTGTAAGGAACAGGCTTCACTCAGAAGGTCCACAAATGTTTAGTACCAGTTGTGGTAAGCCTTGCTTAGGTTTACTATCAAGGAAGCCACATTTTTCTTGTATTCACTTTATCAGTGAAGAAAACAAGCCAGTGTTTGAAGGTTTAGATGCCTTACTTCTTCCCTATTGTGCAGTGGTTCCCAACTCAGATGGTGAAAAGTAGTGCTATTTATTTGGTCCTCCTCACATCTTTACAGATTTTGTTCATTTGCCAACAAGATCTTTGTTGTCCAATTAGACTCAGGTCATCCTAGTTTTGTACTAATTAATACATAAATTTTAACACCTTTGTTTTAATATCTTAGCCACAGCTGGTTATGGCTTATTTTTTGGAAGTGGCAATTATTAGAAGTTGATTTTTTAAAACAGGGTTTCTTCTCCCTCACTGGCAGCATCTTAGTGCCTCAGGAGAGGAGAAGAAATTCTGCCTTAGAACAATGTTTTTCAAACTATGGGTCCAAACTCATTAGTCAGCCATAATATCATGGCAATAATGGATCATGACATTTTAAAATGATAGCATAAGATCACAATTATCAGAATGAGCTATACAGAGGACTATTTTGTGAAAGTTGTGTTTATATTTGAGAGAGAGAGAATTGAGTTACAATATAAAATATGTTTTGTGGAAAGAAGGACCAGGTAGTCACTTGCCAATGAGCAACAAGTAAGTAATATACCATGGCTGCTTTTGTTAAGTTGGTCGTGTGCCCATGATGGCATGTCAGAAGAGGCAATGAGTGCTGCTGGATCTGCTTTGTAAATCCCACCACTGGAGTGGAGTACACAGGAAAGTGTACTCCACTCTTTCTCTACCTGTGTACCTCCTGGGTGCCAAGTACTGAGCTTAGAACAACCATTAAAATCTGTATGAAGAAGACGGAAGCCTTCATTGGTATAAATCTTTAAATTACTATGTGGAACAAACCCCTTTATTACCCATCCTTCCCACCTGCAGCACAAAAAGACTATGAAAATAAGGAGAAAAGATGTCTCATATGTTGAGCTACTCATATTTGTGGTGGTTTACTTGTTACACCAGGAAACATTATCTTAATAAATAGATACTTCTTACTCTGTCTTTAAAAGTTACTGTGAAACCATTAATGTTTCAGGACCCTGGACAGGGACACATCTCCATTGCCCATTCCTATGAAGCAGGAGCTGTTAGGATATGCCATAAACGCTCTTCGTAATACATGGTAAGCCACTGATGCAGATCCAAAATTGTTGCTCTAATGACCACGGTGGAGCCACATTTGTCGAGTGGAAAGCATACAGCTACCTCTGATTTGTCAGAATTTCCACAGTCACATGAAATAGGTGAAGGCACTTCAAATTGGAATCCAGCATGAACCATAAAAGTTTAAGACTAAAGGAACTAAGTGTATTTGGTTACACTGAGCCAATTCATACAGAGGTAGCATAAAATTTCTCTACCCTATAAGGTAAGTATCACATTTTATAGAGAAAGAAACTAAAGTGCAGAGAAACAAAACCACTTACCCAAGATCTCACCACTAATTATAGCAAAGCAATGGTTAAACCTAGACAGTTGGAGGGTATAGTCTGAACTGCTAGCCATACTGCCCTGGATCCATGGATCTTCTCTTGTTAACTGCAGCATGCTGGATATTGTGAACAGCTGGCTCTCAGTTTCCAGGAAATGGTAGCTATTCCTGAGATTCAGACACTGGTATAAATACCATCTTTTTGTGAATATGTTTCCATTAACTTAAGTGCTTCATAGACTTTATACAGACTTAGGAGGCAACATGGTATGGGGCAGGCATTACAAAACACTTTCTAGACAGCAATCCTCTTCTTCAGATGAAATCTCATGCTAGCTGGTTGGAGCTGGAAGGGAAAGCCTGAGATCCCACTCTGCCAGGCAGCCACGCCACACTATTCCTCCTCATCTTACCATGCCATGGTGCCACATAACTTACACATTATACCGAGGATAGAACATGAGCTGTTGAGTTAGACGGGCCAATGTTCCTGCTTTGTTTATTTATACACTGACTTATTCGTAAATACTTATTAAACACTGCATGCTATATGTGCTAGTTTGAATGTTGAACCCATGCCTTTTTGGTTGTGGGTTTTCTTTGTCTTGCTGGGCTTCTGTTGCTTTCCTTGATAATATACCTAGTGCTGCCTCAGAAGCCCCAAATAATGGTGAGGACACAAACGTGGCATGCAGTGGAGTCCTGGCTCTCTGTGAGCAGTTTATTCAGTGCTTGTTTATTCCTCCTTCACTTGCTATGCTGATCCTAAAGTACAATGTAATTCAGAGTAAATTCATTTCTAAAACATGCCAAACACACACACACACACACACACACAAAGAAACATTTAAAAACAACTCTACCTGTTTCCATTTCTTGCCCTTTTCTTTTGCACCGATGTGTAGATTTGAAAGGCTCTCTCTTTGTTCCCCTCTCACATACAGCTTCCTCCATTTCTCATTTCCTGTTCTTGGCCACAGGGAGCAGACACCCCTTTTACCAGTTCTTATTTTTCTCAGGTTGACTTTTCCAGGCTTACTCTCAGGATCTCCTCAACTGATCTCAGCTTCTTCCTAGTCATCTGCCTAGCACCTGACACACACTAAAAAATTATTAGACACTGAAAAAAATTGCTTTTATTCCCTGAATATTCAGCACCCCTCAGTTATAATAGGATTCCACCTTTGTTTCTTCTGGGTAGAATTTGTCTTTCCTGCTGGTAGAAGACTAAACACAGCTTGTTTTCAGAGTAGTCGTTAGTGAGTAGGGCTAAGACTGAACAGGTTTTCAACAATTTCCACTAGCAACCACTACAGGAAGTTTACAATCATATCGCTTAATTCAGAAAAAAAAAATCCTACGCATTTTAAATTTTCTCTAAGATCAACACTTCATCCATTGTATAGATGGTGTAATAGCTAAGAATGGGGTCTTGGGAGATGGCCCACTTGCTTCACGAGCCCAGCCCTCTCTCACATTAGCTGTGTAACAGAGGGCATGTTGTTTCGTGTCGCTATGCTTCGATCTTCTTATTTAAAAGTTAAGCACATCAGTAGCACCTATCTCATCATATGCTTATAATGTATAAATAAAATGATTTAAGATGAGTAGAACATTGTTTATTTGATGACAAGCACTCAAGTGTTATCTATTATCATTATATTAAAAATGGTTTTCTGAATAGGATTTCCACAGCTCTGAAAATTATAAAAACTCAAGTCAAATTATAAAACCTCAATCATTTGTTGGGGCTATGAGAGAAAAAAAGGAAAGGAACATCTGGAGGATAAACCCTTCTTGGATTCCTTTAACTTTGATTATAAAGTGGGGGTGTTATATTCTCATCCTTGAGTTTTTCCCTACCTTCTTTCTTGGGAAACGATACGTATGTAATCATGAAGGTAGAATGAATGAGAGAATAATGAATGGAAGGAATGAGTAGATAAACAAATATGCATTGAAGAAGAGAATAACCAAATAAGAGGAGCACTGCCAGTGGAATGAATTAGACAGACATCTCCCTTTCCATCATCTTTGATGCTCACTTTGTCATGCTTCACTCAAGCATACCAATCTGTTGTGCTCCAGTCTCTTCCAAACTAAGAATACTATTGGTCACTGCATACGGTCTCTTGTGCTTCCCCTCACCCCACAGGGATTCTTGGCTTGTGGTTGTGCATTCTGGGCTACTCTGTGATTTTTGCCTACAGTCTGCTGTGGTCTACAGGTCTGCCTCATCGCTGGTCCCTGCTTTCCAAGAGAGTACAACAACCTGCTCGATGTAGACAAAAGCAGATCCTGATACTGTCCAGGAAGAAAACTAAAACAGTGCTTGCTACATGGCTCTGCTTTCCAGAAAAACTGGAGGATACTCATAGTCATAGGCATATTTGGGATACTCCAGGATAGCAGGAATAGATTTTGTTTTCAAGAACTCTTAGATTCAGCTTTAAGATGGAGGAAATTTCCATGCAACGTTGTGTGTTAGCATACCTTAGCACTTCTACTGTGCCCTGACCCTGCAAAGTAAGAATTTCTCTGACCTGGTGTTGACAGAAAGCACAGTTTTCTGATGGGATGAGACTGTGTACAAGATATGCATTAGAAATGCCACAGCACAGGGGCTTCCCCCTTCAGTTTCCTTGAGACTACACCTGCAGTTTGGTCAGACCAAAGTATGGAAGCCCAATTAAATTGAGTATAAAACATGGTAAATTTGGGTTATAACAGTTATAAATTTGGGTTATAACAGTTATAACAACCTATTGCTTTACACAAATTCTATTTCTTATTCTTTTATAGCCACCAAGAAGGAAGTGACAACCTACCTAGCACGAGGAATGAAAAGAAGTTGGTCAATAGCTGTATATTGAGGTGCTGCCAACAGTCTAATGCTTCAGTCATTGTAGTTTAATGGCATTATTGTGATTTATAAATTTTGCATATGGTACAAATCTAGATGTATTGTTGTCTATGTGACTGACGAGTCCCATGAAAATAACATTGACACACTCACTCCAACAAAATAAAATGTGAGATGAATCAATTTAAGGTTCTACCTTCAGGTCCAAATATCAATTGCAATGATGAGGCTGTAGATTATAGCTATTCAGAGAGCTTCCTTGGGGTCTGATTTGAATTCTACTTCTGCCACTTGCAGAATTAGGCAAATAGTTTGGCCCTATCAGCCCCAATTTTCTCACCTGTAATATTTAGTTGACTATACTAACCTTGAAGGATTGTTTAAAGAGTCTACAAATGAATCTATATTAAGTGCCTGGAACTTTATTAAATGTTCAGTGAATTTCCTCCCCAGGCTGGCTCCTCCTAAGCCTCTCAAAGGCCTCATGACTTTAAGAGAGACCATGTTGTTGTTTTATAATTGCTTAAAACAAGGAGAACAAGGTGAAGGGAAACAAGGGTCTTTCTCACCTCCATTTCATGATGTATCCTGATTTGTTACCTTTCGCTGTGCAACATTCTTCCTCACGTGTCCTTGATATTTGCGTTAGTTGAGATGGGGTGGCTAGCCCCCTGGACTAACGCTGATGTCATCGTGCCAGTCTCTGCAATACTGCTGTCAAGCTTGTGCTAACATGCAAAATAGTGGTGGTGGTGCAGGGGGAAGGCAGGACCAAGCTGGCAAGGGGGAGGAAGGAAAATGTAATTGCAGCACAAATATGGTGCAATCTCATAATTTCTCTAAATGCAATTCTAGAAAATACAGGCAACTGAAATCCATAGTCAATTATAACTTAAATAATAGATTTCTGTGTTTATTCAGACTGTGTACCAAAGTCCATCACAGCTAACCTATTTCAGATAATTCATGTAGTGAAGGATTATATGGCCCAGAAGGAAGTATCTGGGGTGGAAAATTGGGGTTGGAAATTTGGTTCCAGTTGTATATTTGTTGTTGACTCTCTGTGTGACCACAGGTAAATTATCCACTCTGGGCCTCAAAGTTCTCATCTGTAAATTGGCAACAATACTACCTATGTGGCAGTACTTGATGATTAAATGAGATTGTGTATACAGATTACCTGGCACTTTGAACAAACACCTTTTGGGGTCTTACTACCTTTATTAATAAGTTAACTGAAGGTATGTTTTTGAAATGCTGAGGACTCTCAAAAATAGAATATCATAAAAACAGAAAAAATGAAAAAAATGTAGGCTTCCCTGGGCATTTCCTATTCCTGGGGTCCAGGACTTAAAGAACTTGGGATGCTGATCTCCAATAAGAAGATGGAAGGGTCCTGCAGACTTGTCTGCTGTCATGTTGGAAATTTCTCCAAAGCCTAAGGACATGGATGGGGCCATAGTGGTAGGAGCTGGGATTGTGGGCTCTTTGGGGCTGGTGAAGGAATATGAAGCAGTGCTAGGGACCTAGCTCTGCAGGTGAATTGAGACCCAGCCTAATGCTGATTTAGTGGCCGTTAGACAGAGCCTGCCTGAGCCTTGTAGTTTCAGTGTTTTCTACTGGGAAATGAGGGCAAGGCTACTTCCATTCACCCATAACTATGTCTAGACCCTAGGAAACAAAAACAAGCAAAGTTTTTTACAAAGTGCTACGTGATGAATTAGGCACTTCATGTATTGTATTCCATTTTCACTGTCACCCAAGGAAGAGGTTGTTAATATTATTGACTTGTCAATTTCTAAAACTTGAAGTTCAGTGAGAATGCTTTCTAGGCTGCTCTGCTAGGAAATGAAACATCTCTCCAATCTGTTTCCAAAACCCATGCTGTGCTACACTGGTTCCTAAGAAGCTCAGAAGTGGAAGAAAACAGACGGATGTTTCTTCTCTTCTGTAGAGAGAAGACAATGGATGATTTGTGGCTTCTTGCCCTTGACCTCTGCAGGGGAAAGTGTTTATGACAATCCTAGAATTAACAGTGCTTAATACTTGTCTCCCCCAACATCGTGAAGGAGAGTGCTGAAACCCTGGGACGGTGAAGGCGAATCCTTTTTCTGAAATCACTATCTTTCTGATTCATATGGTTAGGTTCAGAAAACATTTTCCATTTAGTATGCTGGAGTTGTGACCCAGACCTTCCCTGGGGACTGCCTGAGTTGGGGCAGAAATGACTGCTGGAGTGTTTCAGCTCAATGGATGAGAGCAAAGGTTGTCTGGAGGCAGGTAGCAGAACATGCCTGGCACAGTTAGAGGTCAGATGGGGTCCCCCAAGTGTTTTTTCTGGTTTATCAATTAGTTTACCTGGCTGTAGTTTCATTAAGAAGCATTCCAATTCCACTTCGTGAACTCCCTCTGAGGCCTTTTTCCTGAACCCTGCAGCTGAGGTCCTCAAGTGTACCACAGGTCCTTATGAGACCTGCTGCCCTCACAATGACTCCTTGCTTCTCACCATGAGGCATGCTCCTCTTTTCCTAAATATACCCCTGCTTCAAGGTCGCTCCTGTCTCTCGCTTTGGAGCAGCTCTGACCCATTGCCCTCAACCCCAACGCACTGTTGCTGCTGAGCCCAGACTCTCTGCTGTGCTTGGTCCCATTCCCTGCCTTTACCAGGGATCCTTTCCACTCAGCCTGTCCTCTTACTGCTCACCTTGGAGCTCACCTGTCCTGCTCTAGAGTCCGTTCCTTGCACAGAGCTGGCCCATCTCCAGGCTCTTAGGTCTCCCTCAGTACCTCCTCATCCTGAAACTGACTGCTCTCCACCGCCAGCCCTTTCCGTGATTTCTTTTTCTCCCATCACAGCTTTGGAAGTACTACAAAATACCTGACAGTAAGTAATTTTGGAGAGAAAGATGTAAACAATTGTAAGGAACTCTGAATACAGCTCTTCAAGGATATTGCTACATATGATCATTAAATATCAACATACTGTTTGGTTTGGTCTCCTTAATGGGTAAAGCCACTTTTGATTTTGTTTTTGGTGTTCATGCAAATATGTTCTCTCTTAGTTTTTCACAGTGCTTTTAACACACACACACACACACACACACACACACACACACACACTTAAAAATTAAAAGTCTGGCCACTTATACCAATAAATGAAGCAGAAAAAGTATTTTTATAGAAGAATTTGTTTCATAAGCCACTATTAACGCATACAGCTGTGCAATCATGGAACCAAAACCTATACAAGTGTATAGGCAAATTATTCCAAATGGCATCATTTCATCCTCTTTGCACTTAATTTGAGTCACAAAATTCTGATATTATGTCTTTCATTCAACATTTTGGATTAGTGCCAATCAACCTAATCATGCTGAGTCAGAACAGAGAGACTAGGTCATGTATGCATGTGTGTGTGTGTGTGTATGTGTGTGTGTGTGTGTGTTTGTGTTTGGGTGTGTTGTTGGGGATCACACATGCTAGGCAATCTCTATCACTATTGTGTGTCAACAGCCCAGAGCTGAGTCTTTTAGAAAAATTATTTTTAAAATCTCTGATATACATGGAAAAGTTC
>RJWT010024224.1:0-16533 GCA_004365215.1 Cuniculus paca | reverse complement strand
AAAAAACAATTGTGTCTGAAATTCTGTGGACAATACTTGGATAGCATAAAAAGCCTCCTATAAGCCAGCGATAGTGGTGCGTGGCTGTAATTGCAGCGCTCTGGTAGGATGCGGCAGGAGGCCCAGCCTAGACACTGTAGCGATGTAGTGAGACCCTGTGTCAAAAGGAACTCTTCTATGTTGTTGATGGGAATGTAAAGTAGTGCAACCATTTTGGAAATCAGCATGGAGATTCGTCCAAGCTCTAAAACTCTAAATTTGATCCAGCTATTCCCCTTCTAGGTAACTTCCCAAAAGACACCATAGTACAGTGATCCCTACATATACAAGTTTCTAGCAGCATAGTCCATAATAGCAAAATCTTGGAAGCAGCCTCTATGTCCATAAATGGATGAATGAGTAAAGAAAATGTGGTGTTTACTCACAACGGAGTACTACTCTGACATAAAGAAAGATAAACACCAGTCATTTGAAGGAAAATGGATGCATTTTGAAACCATAATCTTAAGTGAAATAAGTCAGACATACAAGCTTAAATATTGCATGATTTCTCTCATATAAGAAATCCAAAATAAAGAGCAAACTAAAAGCTATATAGTAGGAATTAGGGAGATCTTTCTCAAATGGGAAGGGAATCAAGAGATGGAGGGAGGTGGGAGGGAAGAAAAGGTAAAGCAATAAAAAAGAATTAAGATGTGTTATGTACATGTACCAACTCCATACAAGGAATGTAAATATTATAAACTACAAACATATACTAATAAAAAATTAAAAAATTTAAAAAGGGGGGAGGAGGCTGAGATGTAGCTCATTGTGAAGACTGGGTCAATGGCCAGGGGCACCTTCTATGACAAGATCAGAATTTCAGAAACTCCACATTTCTGAAACTGCACTAGCATTACCACAATGTTATCTGCATGTATACGTGTATTAGCGAGCAAGGAGGGAATTGTGCGTTTTGTCAATGGCTCTAGTGAGTAGAAAGATAAGGCGTGCTTGATATCTGCTGGACTGAAAATCACCTCCAGTTCAGCAGTGCATGGCTCCAAGATATACAAGAGTCCTAGCTATTTCTTTCTATATGCCCATGGGCATCACAAAAGCAATACATTCCAAAAGGAATGCTCCATGCTTCCCTTTATATTTGGACCCTCTTTAAAATTTTTAGTAAGAGGACCCAGATTCCAAAACAAGAGATCTAGAATGACACTTGTCCTAGTTACTTTCACTACTGGCACAAAACACCTGACACCAAGTTAAAGAAAAGAGGTTTATTTTGACTCATGATTCATAGAGGTTTCAGTCCACATCTGGCTGGTTGCAAAGTAGGGTGCTATGACAGAAGGGCATTGCAGAGGAGAAACAATCCATGGCATGGCAGGCTGATAGCAGCAGGAAAGGATCAAGAGAGGAGGAGGGAGATATAGACTCTTACAGACCATGCTTACAGCGACCCATCTTTTCCCCCCAGGCTTCATCTTCAAACATCACATTTAGTTATATACTCATAAGTAAACTACTCCAGTGATGAGTGTCCCACACCCATGAGCCATCCCCTCTCAAGACCCCACTGAGGAGAACATGAGGCTCTAGGAGACAACTAGAAAAAACTATAACAATACTTGACCTCCCTGTGTTTGATTCTTTCCCCGCCAGACCTTGAATTCAAGCTCCTAATTACTTCTCAAATCCAGCTTTTCATCCCAAAAGCAAAGCCCATTAGATTAGGTCCTCATAGTTTCCCATGAGTTATTTGCAACAACTTCTTAGACTTCTTTTGCTTCCAGTTCTTAGTCTGTCTTCATTCTTTCAAAAATTTTATTTTGAGCACAATCATACCAAGCCCTTTACTCAGTACTGCACATTCAATGGGAAGCAAGAACAATGTGGCCACTACTTCCAGAAATTTCTAGAGTAAACAATTGCAGAAATGAACAATTAGCAAGCTAGTACAAGTGAGAGTTACAGTATGTCACAGTAGCCCATAGAAAGGGTGCTGAACCCCAACCACAAGGGTTTTACATGTTCTCGGGAGTGTCGCTCATTAGAATGCAAGCTTCGGGAAGAAAGTTTACAATTCTACCTTCTTTACTTCAGCCTTCTCCATCAGAGCTCAGTAAATACTTGTAGAATGAATCATATTTAAACTCAACTCTGAAAGATGTTGTTTTGGTCACTTTTCTTCGTTGCTGGGACAAAACACCTGACACCCAAAGTGAAGGAAGGAAAGGTTTATTTAGCTCACAGTTTCTGGAGATTTCAGTCCATAATCAGCTGGGTCCAAGGCAGGGTGGCACGGCACAGGGACAGCACTTTAAGGCAGCAGCCAGAGCAAAAGAGAGCCAAAACACAAGCCTCTTCTCTACCGTTGAACTGTACACAGGCCACCTCCTCCACCAAAACCTTCAGAGTGGGTGTAACACTCACAAAATATCCTTGCCTTCCTTTGCACAGGATGAGGGTATTTACAAAGTAAAAACCCTGGCTCCCTGCTGAGTCTCAGTTAAACTTCTAAACTTCTCAAGTTGACACAATGTATTAACCATAAGAGATGTGTAGGAGTGAACAGTTTGGGTGGGAGGCAGTGTAGTAGTGTTCTAGACTTAAACTTCTTGAGATATAGGAGGAATTAAAGTTTTAGTTGGGACATTGCTTTTTGTAGGAGCAACAATAAGAGATATTGAGGGCAGATTATATAAGTGGGGGTATGTTGTTACCAATAGGGAAAGTGCACTGATTGTGTCACTTCCTTTTGGATCTTTAAGATACCCTGTGGCCTATAGGAAAGATTGCAAATGACACAGGAGGCCTGCATCCTCAATACCTGTCTAAACTTTCCAGCTTCTCTGATCACTGTCAAGGGAACCCGAAACTCCTGAAACAAGTGTTACCACACCACTGGGGTCGTGTCCTTCTGTGATGAAGAGTGAAACCATGGGTGGGGGAAGTATAGTACAAGCAAATTTATTTCAAAGATATAAAAGCAAAAAAGTGAAAGATATAAAGGAAAAGAAGTAAAGCTCCCAGTACCCAGGAGGGGGATCTGAGTAAGGTACCCACCAGGGCTCTTTGTCTAGGTAGGGGCTTTTTAGGGGTTTAGAAGGGAGATTATACTTTTCAGGGTCTACTGTATGTAGAGTTCACACAGTGCCCATTCAGGCCAATGCACCCTTGAGCCAATGGCCTATCTGATCATGCTCTGGGGAGGTCCTAGACA
This sequence comes from Cuniculus paca, assembly GCA_004365215.1. Classification (NCBI taxonomy): domain Eukaryota; kingdom Metazoa; phylum Chordata; class Mammalia; order Rodentia; family Cuniculidae; genus Cuniculus; species Cuniculus paca. The sequence goes on along the minus strand of RJWT010024224.1, from coordinate 13,316 downwards.
GCCGAAGGACATCTGGCAGGTGTTTATGTAAGATCCCTGGAGGGTTGTTACTCAGTAGACTCCATTTTGGGCTTCCTGACTCGATTTTGAGGAAGCCTTCCTTACTGCCTATTAGGATCCTAACTCTTGTCTAATTCCTGTTACAAAAGTGTTGTAGACAGTAAATTAGATAAAAATTAATATGCAGTCAGAGCAAGACAAGGAAATCAGCACAAAAATGAAAGACATCAGAATTATCACCAGTACAAAAAAAAAAAAAAGAATAGTGGCCGGAAGGGCATCTGAAGAAGGCCAGGTCGCATGATGAAGATGCAATGGCCAGGCCTACATGCCTTCCTAACAGATAAGTGATAACTTGAAATGATACTGTAATTAGCACCACCTGGTCCAGTAAGTTCAGATATGCATCAGTAGCTCAGGTGGGAGACCAGAGCATCTAGACTCATCGCTTCCAAAAATGCCTTTGTTCTTTCCATGTGCCATTGCTACATAACTCATTTCCCTATTGGATCAATATTAACTAAGTGGCTATACTTGTAATCCTATAGGTTGGTGGTACTTTGACTCATGTTGTACCCTCGTTGAGACATTGCTGTATAAATTACCAGGACAAAGGGTCTTGGTGGCCATTCAGGACCCTTCTGGAAAATCCAGGTGCTATTCTTTTCTTCTTTATTTCCAATAAACTCTGCTAACTTTTTCATTTGGTTTGTGATTTTATTCCTCATTGTTGTGACACCATGAACTCCTCACATTTGACCTGTACTAGGTCAAGGAGTTTTATTTCTTCTCTCAGAAGGACCTAGGTATCCTAATGCAGCAGGGTTTTCTTCACCCTGATCCTCTGCTTTGTGTGCATGGAGCCCTGTGTTCATTCTTCAGGGCCTTTGCTTAAATAATACAGATTTTGTAAAAATTTTTTCTGAAAATTCAAATTTGTAAACTGGGTTTAGTGGCTTACACCTGTAATACCAGCACTTGGGTGGCTGAGGCAGGATTGTCCTGAGTTCGAGGCCAGCTACACTATATAGGGACATCAAGAATATACCAAACTACCTAGCAAGATCCTGTCTCAAAAAAACAATTTCATATTTTTATATGCAATAAAAATTTCAAACACACAAAGAGGTTGAAAATATATAGAATTATTCACACATTCACTACTCAAAATTTTTTTTTTTTTGCAACACCACAGATTGAACTCATGACCTCACACTTATCAGACAGGTATTTACCCTACTGAGCTAGTTTCTCATCCCTTGCATTTCTGAGACAGGGTCTCACCATGATGTTTAGGCTGACCTTGAGCTCCCTTTTTAGCCCAGGCTGGTCTCAAACTCACAGTGATCCTCCTGTTTTAACCTCCCGAGTGCTGGGATTAGAGGCGTGAGCCACCACGCCCGGCTCACTACTCAAATTTGACAACTAGTTTTGTCATGTTACTCTTATCTCCTTTTTTCTGCCGAATCGTGACTTTCATTTGCAGACATTTTTATGTATCACTCATAAATACATAAACACATATCACTTAGACATGCATGTTACATAACCATAATAGCACCATCTCAATTTAAAACAATCTAACAATTCTTCAAAAATATTTAATATCCAGTCCTTATTTAAATTTATCTAACGTATCTTTTAAAGGCAGTTTTTCTAACCCAAGTGCAATTGCAGAACACTTGTTGCATTTGGCTGTAATGCAACAGAACACTTGTCTCTTTGAGTTTAGAAATCTCCCAGCTCTGTGTTTTGACGATGACTTCTTAAAAAGTCCAAGTCAACTGTATTTTAGAAAGTCCCACAGCCTGGGTTTGCGTCATGATTCTTAATGACACCTTTTAATTTTTTTCTTCCTTTAAATCAGAAGTCTAAGTTATTGGTTGAATCCCTCTGATTTGAGTGGTTAGATTAGGGTTTACATTTTCCTTCAGATACCACACCACGATGTTAAACTTGCAAATTATGGGAGGCCCAGTTAGGATGGACAATGCTCACAAAGATAGACGAGTGCGTTCAGGACTCTTTCTCCGAAATGATTCACTAGTCTCAGGGTGGCTGTCTGAAACCATGAGATTACTCTGTTTTCCTGTGGCCTTTTCCTAATTGTTTTCACATTGTTCATTTCTTTATCTGATCCATTATTCGCTAAGTCTTGCTGACAGTGGTGATCTCCCACATTCCTTAGAAGGTACTTTTGTTGGGCTCGTTGACTTCTCCAGCCTCCATTCCCTGATCCCAGGTCTTCCCGAGGGTTCCCATGACCTCTTCAGATTTTCCCTGTTATGACAACCAGCATTCTTGGGTAGGTGGCCCTGTTTCAGAAAGTACCTGGGGAGCTTACTCATCACGGTAGCGGGAAGGCAAGAACTGTAGCGTCTTCTGCTGCCATCCAGCCGCAGCCTGCTCGACCCAAGCTCAAGGGCCAGGGTCGCGCAAATACAGAGGGGCCATTTGCAAAACCTGAGTTTCCAAAACTTTCCAGGTTCTGCTGTCCGCTCATCGGGCACAAATGGAAAAAATACAAATAGGCTAAAACTATTCCATTAAAGTGAAAAGGACTAGGTACCTACTTACTGATTGTGAGAAAGGAAAAAATAAAAGCACTAAGATTCTAATAGAATTGAGTACGAAAAAAAAAAAGGTTCTAAACAACCACGAAGGGATTCGAACCCTCAATCTTCTGATCCGAAGTCAGACGCCTTATCCATTAGGCCACGTGGTCCCGTGATAAATGTCTGATTAATTTGTTGAAGGAAAATAATTTTCGCGACTAGTAGCTAAAATAGTGAAATCTTTATAAAGCAAGGAATTTTCAATCCCTAACATATTTTACAACCTAATTGGGGAAATAATTTTAACTTAATGGTCACGAATACTTTACAATTTCAACAGGAAGCTAGCCGGGGCAGGATTATTGTGCTTTAGGCACTAATAATAGATTGCTTTGTGTCTCAGGGAAGCTGGGAGCAAGGTCAAGACAGGAGAAAGCGTCCCAGCTGAGAAGGTGGAGGAAAGAGGCAGGCAGACTCAGGCGCCTGTTCCCTTCCAAATACAGATCCGGGATTCCCCCCAAGAACTCACTTCTGAGCTCTCCACCAAGCTCTTCCCAGACAGGTCTAAGACACAAATTCAAATAGGACAAAAGTTCAGGGGAGGAGATAACAGCAACTGAGTTTTGTAACCTGAAAAGCTGATTTAGGAAAGACAGTTGACTTCTCAGTCCCTAGAAAGCAGAACTGTAAAGGCAAGGCAGAGAGGCCATGGGGTCTAGACCGCACAGTTCCATGCCCATGCCCTGGGCCAACTCAGTGGTCTCGAGAGCAGCACCAGAAGGCGTCCTGGGGCTCCTGGAGTGAAACCCTACCTTCCTGCCCTAGGATAGAACTGGATTTGGAGATCAGGCCTTTAGAAAGGTGGAAAGGTGAAATGAGGTTTGTGAGTGAGCCGTGATCCGGTATGACGGATGTCCTTAAGAAGAAGGGATTAGGACAGGACACGGAAAGAAGAGGATATGAAGATGGATAGAGAAGATTGTCATCTACAAGTTAACTAGAGGGACTTCAGGAAAAAAATGTGCAACCCACGTCTCAATCTAGGTCTTCTCAATTCAGAAGTGTGAGAAGATGAATTCCTGTTGTTTATAGCACCTGGGCTGTGGTTTTTGTCTTGGCAGCCCTTAGTAAACCCTGGCGTTGTCACTCCTTCACTCTAGAAGAGCGGACGTTTCTTCTCTTCAGAGTGTTTCTGAAAAGGCACAGTGTAATATCCGCCGAAACCGAGTTTCCCGAGCCTGCAGAGACGCGAAACCATGTCTTAAATTTGACTCCCAGAGGACAGGGCTTGAGGACGTTTACGGGCTGCGGCGCATGGGAAGGTGACTGCATCAAACTTGATGCTACATTGTGACCCCTGCGGCCTAGGCGTTGTCTGCATACGGTAGTCAATTAAAGCACCCAGCAAGAGCAGGGGACATGGAGAGGGCTTTCCCAGAAAGCAAGAGTGCGGGATTTATTCAATAGCAAATGCAAGCAGGAGCAGTGATTCTCAAACCTTCCCCTGTATCACAGTCATTTGGAGGTTCGTTAAAACACTTGCTATTTCTGAATCAGTAGGCCTGGGGTGTGGGGTAAAATGTGCCTGTCTCACTCCCTACTGTTACTGACCCCAGAGGGCTTTTTGAGAACCCCTGGGGTGGAGGGTAGAAAAGAGTAACAGCGCCATAAATGTAGATGACTTGGTCGGGGCCACAGTTGTGAACATCCGGGAGGTCAGAAGGCCCCAGGATTCTGACTGCAAAGTGAAGATTTAGGGAGGAAACTTCGCTCCTGCCTGGGTTTGAGGTAACGGGTTTGGGGTGGGCCGAAGAGGCTGAGACAGGGAGCGGAGAGTAAGAGGAGTAGGAAAGGAGCAGAGAGAGGGGCAGGGGAGTAAAGAGAGGGAGGGGAGAAAAAAGTGGTCGGGGAGGAGCGAAGAAGGGTAGGGGAAGGACGGAGAGAGGTAAGGGAGAGGAAGAAGTTGGGGAGATGTGGGAAGGGGAGGGGAGGGCTAGGCCAGCGGGGCGGGGCGGGGCAGGGCAGGGCCAGGCAGGGCAGGGCCAGGCTGGGTACCATCTGCGCCACAAGACCCGGAAGGGCTGTGGACAGTGAGAAAGTCGTAGCGCAAACGTCCTAGCCATGTCTTATTCCTGTTTCACTGAGAATCTAAACCAAATAGAGCGACGACATTTTTATTTTTTTGAGAAAAGTTTCAGCAAGTGGAAGAAAACAAAAGAACTTTTCCCACGGGGAGCACTTGAGTTTGGGGATTAACACTGAATCTATAGTATGTTCCTTGTTTTTCTCCCCAAATACGCATTAGTGGAAATATAAATGGTGGGGAGAGAAAAGAGCAAACCAGACAGTAATTAGCATATGTGCTGCTGAAAGGAGCACAAGCCAGATAGCAATTGAAGAAAAAAGCCGCAGGCTGTGGCTGAAAATTCTTATTTGAGAGTGAAAGAGCAGTTTTCTCGTGACCTCGTGGCGCAACGGTAGCGCGTCTGACTCCAGATCAGAAGGTTGCGTGTTCAAATCACGTCGGGGTCAAGCAAGTGACTATTTTAAACATGATGATGGTCAAGGAAATGACTGGCTTTTACTCTGTGATGCGATTAAGTAACACCTTCGTGTAAATCACTAACCCTAGATAGCGAATTTGATACTTCGAAGACTGTAGAGACAAAAAGAACAGATTGTAGTCAGTAATCTGCATTTTTTCCCTGGCGGATGTTGCTGGGATTGTGAAGGGGATGAGCTCCCCTTATGGACAAGGATAAACCGCCTTTGTCACACTATAAAAGAGGTTTGATTTGAAAGTTTTCTGCCATCAGAAACTGCATAGTCTGTTTCCCGTTTTTCTTCTCAGACAACTTCTCACATCTCTGTGCTGCAGAGGACACTTCCTGCCACCTGCCTCTGACTGTGGCATCTTCTCCAGGTCCTGTCCTCTGCGCGCCTGCTCCCTGACGTCTCGGCTTATTCGTGGACAGCACCGCGCTTTTCCCAGCCATGTCCTCACCCTTGCTCTCCTAGGCCTGAACTCGGAGCCACTCCGGTATTTATATTCTTTCTGTTTCTCTTTCAAGCGTCAAGATCGGCTGAGCTTGTTTTATGTGCCATCTGCACGATCTCTTAACTTCCTTTGTTCAGTGATATCCGTGACCTTATTATGTTGGTATAGAAATTGATTTTATTTTTAATTAACAAATCATAATTGGAGACACTGTGTAATACAGCATCACGTTTTGTTATTGTGCTTGTTTATTTCTTTGTAGCAGGGTCTCACTAGTGTAGACTTGTCTTGAACTTGCTTATGTAGTCGAGTGAGCCTCAAACTCAAAGCAATCCTCCTGCCTCAGTTTCCCCAGTGGTGGGATTACAGCCCTAGGTGCCCCACCAAGTCTGGCCCTGTCATGCTTCTTTTTAAATGCAAAACGTATCCGACGTTGACTGCACCATCTGTGTCTATTAACCCTGTGACACATTGACCTTTCAGCTCAACTGCATTTTGTTCCTTACCACAGAGTCTTTGCACCTGCTGTTTGTCCTGAAAGCCCTGTTCTCCCTCTTTTGTGCATGATTCAGACACTCATCTTTCAGCAGTCAAGGAAAAGGAAAACATTTCCCCAGGTCAGCCTTTCTGGTCTCTAGACAAGGCCCTCTATAGCCTGCTCTCCAAACTTTGCTTTCCAGATTTTAATCACCTAAGTTTCTCTGAACAACTGTCTACACTCTGGTGCCATGTTGTTGGGAAGCACCCACTGCTTGTATGCCTATGAGGGCCTAGCAATCTATATATTTTGCGGCTGCATTCCTAGTGTTTAGCAGAATGTCTTGTACACAAAGGCACCCAGTAGCTTTGGAGAAGAGGAGGGGAGATGTTGCTGTGTTACTGCTGAACACCTTTAAATAGACTGGGGATGTAGTCAGTGGCAGGGGGCTGCCCTGGGCTTGATCCTCAGCACAGCAGACGATAGGAAAAAGGATGTTTAAGTTTTGTCATGGTAGCCTGGTAGCCAGTGGGAACAATGAGTAGAAATTGCTTTCTATCCTAAATTTCTTTCTCTTGTTTCTTTCTCATTAAAATGAATCTGTGCAATGAAAGCCTGAGGCTAGTTACTAAGAATGCACTGAATTATGGTATTTCTATGTTACTTAGATCAATATTTTTCTGACATTTCTTCGCCCTGTCTTTTGCCTTATATTATAAAGCTTATAAAGAAGTGATATAACCAGCCCTGGCAGTCCAGGTTTTTAATTTCAGCCTTCTGAAAGGCTGATGCAGGAGTATAGAAGTTCTAGTCCAGCCTGGGCAAGTTAGTGCATCCCTGTGCCAAAAACTAGGAAATGGGAAGGTGGGATAGTGCAGTGTGCAGGGCCTGGATTCAATCCTCAGTACCAGAAAAGGAAAAAAAGTAGCAGCACCGGCAGGGGGTAGGGAACAGCTGCAAAAGGGACAATAGGACACTTGTTATATTAAAAAAAATTAAACAGGCATTTTTAAATTTTATTATATTCTTAAAAGCTGTAAAGTTAGAGCTCTGTCAATTTGTCTACTGGTATTGTGCAGTAATTTTCTATATCTTACTCTAGATCTCATCATCTCCATTTATATTAGCTTGGTAGGTTGCCATAACAGGTATCACTAACTGTGGAGCTGAAACTACAGAAATCATTTTCTCAAGGTTCAGGATATCAGAAGTCCGAGGCCAGTGTGTCAATTGGTTAGATTTCTCCTGAGGTGTCATTGGTTGACTTACAGATGGTCAGTCTTCTCTTGCTGCCTTTACCTGGTCTTTTTGATGTGTGTCTAGGTCCTAATCACTTCTAACACCATCAGCCTCATGTGATTAGGGTCCATTCTACCACCTCCATAGGGACCTTATCTCCAAATACGTTTATAGTCTGGGGAACTGAAAAGGCTTCAACAGATAAACTGGGGAGTGGAGGACATGCTGTCGCCAATTAAATTGGGTACTGCTCTAAGGATAAATGAAGTAGTATTATTTTATTTTATTTTGTCTTTTTTTTTGAAACAGGGTTTCACTATGCAGTTCAGGCTAGCCTCAAACTCACTTTGTAGTCCAGGCTGGCCTGCATCTCTCAGGGATCCTCCCGTCTCAGCTTCCCTAGTGCTGGGATTACAGGCATGAGACACCACGCCTGGCTAGAAGTAGTATTTGTTTAGTGATCGATGCACTAGGCATGGTGTTAATCTCTTCTTTTTATAACATTCCTTCATTTTTTCAGAAAAATTAAAGCTGTCCATAAATAATTTATCCACGGTCATATTCTAAAAAAGGAACAAACCAACTGGGAACCTCAGATGATTGTTACATTTTTCGAACCTCAGATGATTGTTTCTCATATATAGATTAAAAGAATAAATTAAAAATATAATTCCTTTCATACAAATATAAAAGGAAATTGTTTTATTTAATTCAATAATTAATGATTAAACTCATAAACTACTACAACCAACTCAAAGGAGAATTAACAACACACACAGGTAATCAGGAAGGTTGAATAGAAGCAAGATTCCTCCCTACCCACAGGACTGTGAAAACTTTCAGTTTGACATGGTACATTTGCATTTCCACGGACAGGAATGATTTGCATAACTCTATGTTTTCTATAACTTAGACTTGTACAATAACTTCAAGATGATGAAGGGTATAGGTTCTTAGAAAATGAAATAATCAGGCTGGGGATTTAGCTCAGCAGCCTAAGCGCCTACCTGGCAAGTATGAGGTCATGAGTTCCATTCCTGGTGCTGAAAAAAAAAATGAAATAATCCAGAACTATTCTGTATTACACACATGGTAATCGTGGGGGTGTCAATTTTAAAGGCATTCACAATTTTTTAGATGTCAAAGGTAAGCAAAATATAATTATTATTTACCTATTAATGTGAAATGTAAAAAGCTAAATGAACCTGAATGCTAATTAAATTGCTAGGGTCAAACTTTAGTCTCATATACTTTTGCAATAAGCAAAGAATAGAGTGAACTGAACTCCAGTTTGAAGAGACATTTTAGAGGGAGGAGAGGGAACTTGGGAAGTGGGAGCAGTCTGTAAAACTCAGTAAACTCTAAAATTGGGAAGAACAACTGGCCATCTGGGTTTGCTGACTGGGACTTGCAGAAGTTAAGCTTCTACCCTCCCACAGCATGAGAGGGGACCTCGTTTCAGTATTGTTTGCAACAAATAGTAAATTCTTTTGTCAGCTTCGAGTTTTCTCAAGTACATAGGGTAAGGGGGGTGAGGAACTGTGCAATAGTGCAAAGAGGAGTGAAGAGACACTTTGGAGTTTGGGCAAGGTAAGAATCTCTGACATCTGATGCAGCAGAGATAGACAATTAATCAATCATAGAAATAAATAATAACCCAGTACACTAACTGTAGAAGAACAAATGGATGGCTCTCCCTGAATGCAGAAGTATTACCTCTGCATTATTTAAACTGGGCCCTGTCTCCATGTACTGATACGCACAGAGTTGGCTATGCTATCTCCTTCTCCCTTCAATTGGCTCTAAGTGATGCAAATAAAGCTAGCTAAGGTACTGATAAGTACTCTTTAAAACCAACCAATAATTTACTGTTTCCTTGCATGGTGTTCCCTGTGGCAGAGCCATTTAGCTCCAGGAATGTCAGGGTACAAAAGTTTATATATCAGAAACTGAAGCAACAGCCTCCTAAATTCATTCATATGCTATCCCAGTCCAGTTATGCAGACTGGTCCTTCTGCATATCTCTCTTCCTGCACATTGCATAGGTGTTTGCTCTCTGCCCCCACCTAGCTCAGCTCACCTTGCTCAGGTGATTCCCCCGCCATCCTCGCTGTCACTCATGGTTGAATCACCCCCTTCTTCATGAGACAATAAAGCCTGGGAAAGGCCTTGGATCATAGGCCTTTGTTCATATATTGTCACTTGGAAGAGACATAGGACCCCTTGGCTGCCCATAACATTAAATATGTCTTAGTCTTTACTCTGGATGTGAGTTGTATTGGAGGTGGTAGGTTGGAATTAACTCACTGGAATTCCAATAACATCTCTGTGGGATTACAAATATAACTTTCTGGATTGTAAGGTGGACTGGAAAAAGGATTATAATATTTGAATTACAATAACCAACAAAGAGATTTTGCTTAAATAATTGTGGTAGTGGAGAGGTCTTGGTACACTGTGATCTTGCTATTGTGTGGTGGACACGACAGATAAACTCCAAGCTTTTGTTGCAAAGTGTACAGGTGATGGTGAGGGAGAAGCAACCTGAGGTAGTGGGGAGCTAGCATGTGCTTTGGTCTGGGCTACACAGAGTGGTCCTAGGGTGCCGCTGGAGCTCAAGTGAGTAAAGAGCATTGATTTCCTCACCCCTCATAGTTCTACCTGTACTAAACTGAACTCTATTCCTTTTCTTATGCTTCTTTTTTGTTTGTTTGTTTATTCCAGAGATTTCTTGAAAGGTCTATGAACTCCTCAATAGAATACACCGTTTCCATGCAGTATTCTGACCCTGTGTGGTTTAGCCGTGTCTGTCAAGCACACTTCCTTCAGAGGATGGGCCTAATTTATCTCCCCTTGAGAGTATGTGGACTCAATGGCTTATTTTCAGTGTATAGAAAATTGTGGAAGTGGTAGTGCTCTACTAAGTCCTACAAAGTTTCAACCTCCTTCTTGTCCTCCCTTGGGTCCCTTGATCTGGTCAGGCCATCTGTCACGTCAGGACCCTGAACTGAAGGAGGCACTTGTGGGGAAGAGCCAGGCCTTCATCCTCAGCTGAGGGAGCAGGCTGTAACGATGACTTCAACCTCACCAGAGACTTCAGATAACCACAGCTCCACCAACCTCTTGATGCAACCCAGTGAGAAACCACTGCCCAGGTGAGGCACTCCTTAGTGCCCGACCCATAGAAAATTTGCCAGAGCAAATGTACTTTTAGGACATCAAGTTTTAGAGCAATTTGTTACATAGCAAAAGGCAGTATTATATTTCACCTTAAATTCCTCCCCTATCAATGATCCCAACATAGTCCTAACTAAATACTTAATTTTGTAAGAATAACCAAAATCTGGATTTCAAAAATCTCAGTAAAAACTCAACTTTGGCCAGACATTTCTAAGACCCTTGAACTAGTATTCTCCCTTGCAAGTAAACTCAGCTTTGTTCTTTCTGGGAGCTTGGGTGATGTTTGGGGGAGCAAGCGTTTGACAAACAGCCTGTAAGTCTGATGAAGTAGAGTGCGCATTATAAAGGTTATACAGAATATACTTTGGGTATTTTGATAGGATATTTTAAAAGCGGCGCAGTAAAGAAGAAGGAGATAGCTAAGGGAGGGATTTATTGGGGGTGAGGACACGGGGGAAGGAATGTTCACCCAACATGGCTGAACTACTTCCGCCGCCGGGTACAGAGCTGGTGGGGATTATATGCTCTCTGGGCAGAAGGGGATGGCACTGCAGGCGAGCACTGATGACGTGTAACAGACTGGTGGGAATTTCCGCATTCCGGCGCACACAGGAGGAAGCTGTAATCGGGGAGGGAGGGGCAAGTGGTTCAGCTATACCACTGCCATTATGTCCAGTAATTTATATTAGGACAAAAAGCTTTCAAATTTATTGTGAAATATACTTGGGGTATTTATTTTTATTTATTTTTAATTAATTAATTTTTGTATACTTTTAGACAGGGTCTTGCTGTGTAGTTCAAGCTAGCTTCAAACTCACTGTATAGCTCAGGCTGGCCTCCAGTTCAGGGTGATCCTCCTGCCTCAGCCTCCCAAGTGCTGGGGTATTTGTATTAGAATAGGGTTTACTATGCTATCAATTGAATATAACTCACATGAGTACCTACTGTTTGCAAGTAGAAATAAGGTAAAGTTTCTGATTCCTAGTATATAATATGGTCCTGACTTGATGGCCAGCTAAGCCTAGGCAATTTGAAGACATTGGGAGACCTTGTCTTAAAAAACAAAGAAGGGTTGGGTTTGTAGCTCAACGCTGAAGACTCTAGGTTTAATTCCCAGTTCTGCAAAGAAGTCCCACGAAATAATTACCAGTATCTAACCTCTTATCTGCTGCTTGTTTTAATTTACTTGATGGTCTGTCCCTTCAGGCGTGTAGTTCAACTTCTCTGAGCTCTATTTACAAGTGAATAGATAAGAACTAATACATTATGTATTTGACCAATTTTTGGGATATTTGTCGTACTGTCCAGCTCTTCTGTTGCTGGAATTTACAGAAAACTAGTGTATGGCTCACATTCTTCTTTTAGGAAAGACAGTGGTAGCCTTTTCATCTGCTGGGCCACTTCCTGACTTCCCTCTCCTCCAAAGCACTGAATTGTAGCTGTCCAGGCCCTTCTCAGTCTAAGGCAGTGAAAAGGTAGAGACCAGCAGGAGCAGGGGACGCGGGGAACCTCGTGGCTTGCACGTGGTTTCCTATCCAGGCCAGCCAAGTCCATTACTTTTCTGAAATTCAAACCCAAAACTAATTGTATTGAGATAAATTATTTCTTCTTGTTGGTTAATGGTTTTCTATCATTTCACTTTTCTGCCAAATCAACTGACAAGTCTTCCAAGCAAGGGGCCACATCTGTGCATTTGTAGGCACCACTTTGGTTTTTGGTTCCCAAGCTCCGCGGTGACTCCGAAAACCGGACACGTTGTCCAGGGCGAGGAAAGGGTGCAGGTTTGCAGGGGGTTCCTGAAAATTCGCACTTTCAGAGGCCTTTCTCCCGCATTCCCGCTCGCACCGCAACACCTTCCTTGTTAACTCTGATTTCCGACAGAGTGAAAGCTGACCTTAAAAAAAAAATTGAGAGGTGGGTGGCTCACATTTATAATCCTGGCGCTCAGAAGGCTGAGACAGGAGGGTCGTGGTTAGTTCGAGACCAGCTTGAACTACACAGTGCGTTCAAGGTCAACCCTAACAGCGTAAAGAGACCCTGTCTCAAAAAAAAAAAAAAATCCCCCCAAATGTGGTAACTTGGTGCTTCTGAGTGGAACTGAGCGCTTCGATTTGGTACGTTAATCGAATCAACTTGTATCCTAAGTGACAGAGTTCCAGAATTCGTTTTCTTTAGGGATTTGTATTGAGGAAAGGGTGAAGAACGATTTTTGTTAGGTAAAGTCTCTTTCCACCTTGAAAAGTCTCCAAAGGTTATATGTAGGTAAATTTTCAGCTTCTTTTCAGTTCACAGATTTTCTTGAAATGTCTAGACAGTTTTTTGTGTAACAGAATTTAGGAAAATTCTAGAGAAATAAAAACCATACATCTCTAACAATTTACTGTTTAGGTTATAAATATAAGTACATAAGGACAAGTTACAAACTGTTTGCCAAGTTGGCATTGGTGGTTCAGTGGTAGAATTCTCGCCTGCCACGCGGGAGGCCCGGGTTCGATTCCCGGCCAATGCAAACGGGTGGTTATCTTTTTCCACGGGGAACCACAAAAAACGTTTTACGGTAATTATTGTTTTGATATCCTCGGATGACTAGTAGTCAAGAGTTTGTAATTTTTACTTCTGTAAGTTATGGCAATCAGGGCGCATTTTGTTTTCCAATAATCCGAAATAATTCCCACCCAGTTCCTCTGAAATCCAACCTCAATTGATTGGCTTTTCGGGAAACAATGCTGAATCTCTGGTATTTGGTGGTGGAGCGTAGCCACGCGTGTATTACCATTTTCATTCTCCCTGATAATCATTAAAACACAATAAATCATTCACAATTATGGTCGTACCAAAAGTCTTGTACTTGTACAGGTACTAGGAG
>RJWT010024223.1:0-16545 GCA_004365215.1 Cuniculus paca | reverse complement strand
AGGTTATATTTGTCTGATTAATATAGGTACCCCAAATGTTGTATTTGTTTTAACATGATATATCATTGCTCATCTCTTTAGTTTTTTACTTTTTATGTTTCCATTTTTTAAATCATATTTTGTTTTATTTTAGACAAAGTCTCTTTCTATTGCCCAGGTTGCCCTGGGCAATGTTTTTGTCTAAACCTCCTGAGTAGCTGTACTGTCCCCATCTTTTTAGTTTTCACCAACCTGTGTCTTTAGAAAATGAGTTTCTTGTAAGTGACATATAAAGAAATATTGTTTTGTGTATATTATGACTCTGTTTTTTAATTAATGCTTTAATATCTTTCACATTTAAAGTGATTATTTTTTAAAATGCTTTTTTTTATTAGTACATATTTGTAGTGCATAATGACTACATTTTTTGTAGGGAAGCTGCTACATGTACATGACATGTCTTATCGACTTTTTTCATCCCCTTGCCTTCCCTTTCCTACCCTCCCTCCATCTCTTGATCCTCTTTCATTTTGCAAAGCAATTATCTCCTTGCTACCTCTTACATAAAAGATTATTTGTATATTTGCATTTTATATACTATAGGACTAACATTTTATCTTTTGTTACCTGCATTCTTTATTTCTTCTTAAAACATATGAAGTATAGTATTTTAAAATTAGTGTTTTCTATACCATTTGCAATATATATTTACAATTTAAGTAAACTTTCAAGTAGCAATCTAACATTTTATAGGAATTACAGGTACCTATTCCAAAGCATTATCAATTATTTCCTCTTGTCCAGTAAAACATTGCTTATATTCATTTGACTTAACTGATTTATAAAATCATCCAGGGTATTGTTATTTTTATGGCTTTGAAAACTTCAGTATTAGATCAATAAGAATAAGAAATACATAAATATTATTTTGCCTCCATTTATTTCTTCTATGGCATCCTTCCTTTTTTATGTATGTTTAATTTTCTGACCTGCAGCATTTTCCTTTTTCCTAAAAACTCTTTCTATGTCTTTCAGAAGAGGTTTCCTAGCAATGAATTCTTTATTTTTATTTTTCTGAGAAAATTTAATTTCTCTTTCATTTTTGAAAGATAGCTTTATTAAACATGGAACTCTAGGTTTTTTTTTTCTTTCAACATTTTATTTTTTACTCCTCTGATAAGAAATTCAATGTGAATTTTATCCCTGTTGATGTATACACATTTTTTTCTATAGATGCTTTTATAATTTTTTCATTGCCTTTTTTTCTGTAGTTTAAATGTTGCATTCCTCATTGATTTTTGATATTTTTCCTAATTGATGTACCTTTAGTTCATAAGTTTTTGGTTTAGGATCTCTCTTTCTAGAAAAGCCTGAAATATTATTTCTTCAAATATTTATTTTATTTTATTTTTCTTAATTCTTTTGATCTTTTTATTATGCCCGTGTTACACCTTTTATAGTTGTCCCACTATTATTAGTTATTTTATTATGCTTCTCATACTTTAAGATATTTCTGTTGGATACACCTTAGAGTTTACTGAATCTTTCTTCAAAAAAATTCATTTTGTTGATAGACCATCATAGCCTTTATCCCCAATGAAGCTTAGAGAATTTTGTTTTGATTTTTTTCTCAGGATACTATAATGGAACTTTTCATTTGCTGTATGTTGTATCTTCCCATTAAATCCATAATCTATTAATCAAGATTAGTTTTAATTCCCTGACCATAACTTAAAAATAAAACTATATGATATGTGAGTCTTTTTTGGTTGCTTGCTTTACCCATTAAACACTTTTATTTTTGTCTTTTGACATCCTCTTTGTATTTTTGTTGAATACCAGATACGATGTACTTTATAAGAAACTAAGTAAATAAGGCTTCTATGTATGACTTTATGATCTGATTAGTAGATGATCTGCTTAATGATTGCTATAGTTGTAGGTACCAAAGTATTTTTTCTTTTGTTCCCAATGATGTCACAGCATTTCTCAAAAGAAATAAAAAAATAAAATAAAAAAAACTCTTCTTTAAGCACAGTTGGATTCCTTTAAGTCTTTTGCTGTGATCTAATGTTACCTTAATGGAGATCTTTTGCTATTACGGTAAGGAGAAATACAGTGAGAATGAGTCTATGTTCTTGTGATTAAGATAGTATTTTTGCTGACTTGTGTCCCTAGCTTGTAACCTTCAAAAGTGCTTCTCTGCTTTTTTCCTTCTTTTGGTGATATGGGAAGACTACAAATCCCTTGAGTTGGGATTTCTCTTTCCCACATCAGATAATGGCGCTGGTGTTTCCTATGCTGAGTTGGCTTTCCTTACGCTGAGAACTCTGGATACTCTTTGAAAAGGTTTACTGTTTTTGCCCCTTTATAGAAACATAACTTTTACCTAACTTTTCACCCTGAGAATCTGGCAGAATCACTGTCTGTGAAACCAATGAAAGTATACATCCCCACCACTAAAAGGCTACGCCTCCATGGGTTTCTAATATTGCCAATCTTTATTTCACCTCTAACAATTAATCAAAGTTACCACTTGTGTCACTGCTAATTTATTATTCTAGCATCTTTTCCTCCTGTTAATCTGATCTCAATAGTAATTCTCTGTATTTGGCTGTCTCTCTAGCTTCTGGAATGAGGGATTGCTCTGTGACTTTAATTCTTTGAGGAACCTAAGAAAATTCATCATTTTTTAGTTTGTTCAACTTTTTCTTATATTATGAATGACAACTTCTAAGCTATGTATATTTGAAACTGAACCCAGTTGTTTTTCTTTTTAATACACAGCTAAAGTGTGTTGTCTTGTAGCTTTTAAATACTAGCTAAACAGTAATTATTCAATTCCCACAAAACACCTAAAATAGTTTTATTCATAAATTTTAGGGTTAGTGTGAAGGGAAATTACATGTGTAGTATACTCACTATATCCCTAATAATCTGTTAGAAATGAATACCTTATTTCTTTATATCACCTTCTCAAAATAGATAATATGGTGCTCCATTCACAGATATATAAAAAATGTTTAAGAAGCTGAATGACTTACTCAACAGGACAACATTAAAGTGGATTAGAACCTTAGCTATGTTTCTACCAAAACTGCAGATACTTTCTATTGCAACATGCTGTCTCCCAGAAGACACATCATATTGGCAGGAATTGGGGTCAGAGGTCAGATGGTATGTCATACAACTGTTTGATTAATATTTTAGAGAGATCTGAAAAAGCTGCCTTGTTATAAAATTACCTGGATGTTGTTTTTATTCAAGTATGTTGAAGCAAGAACATCAGGAGATGATTGTGAAAGATAATAATTTCACAGAGGTCTCAGTACAAGAAAGTGTACCCTGCCCATGCCTGTGGGTCAACATGGGTGTTGTATCAGTGATGGAATAAGAGTAAATCATGGACCAGAGGACCAGAGACTTACTTTATTGTTTTTCATGAGGTTGAATAGGTGAGCTTAGGTACATGACCAAGCACGCTTAACAACTGGAAAGTTTTAATAACCTGGAAGATACTGAGTTTAGGGATAATCCTTAGCTAAATGGGACCTAGAGTCCTGGGATAATTTAGAGCATAGAATCTGCAAGAATCTGACAAAATGAGTTTTAAGGAGCGTATGGTCTCAAGATAAGTTGGTTTGGATATCAAAGATGGGTTCACTAAGAAAGTACTTTGTTATCTCTAGGAATTGGCTAGTTCCTCCCTTTATACACAAGATCTCAAGAAATCAAAGCATCATTTAAAAAAATTTAAACATGATTAATACCTGCCCACCCTATCCACCTAGATCAATGAAAAGAGTATTATTTCAAAATTTGAGATTATCTAGTCTTTCTTTAACTAGCCTTTGTTTTTTTTTTTTTCCTGACTTCGCCCTGTTTTAGTCAGCTGAGTGTGGCTCATGAGATTCACTCATGGGCATTTTCGACTCTTTCCTCCATTGTGAGCCTATACTGGTAACAGTGTAAGTGTGGGCCTATCAATCAATATAATATAGCTTAGGTATACTGTGTTCAAGAATTTGGAGCAAGTAAAATAGACAGTGATAAGGTGGCAGTAGTGGACAATGTGCTCTATTTGGGTGGTGCTTGGATTGGTTAAATATCAGGGGAAGTCCTGTAGAGCAAAAGAATGTCCACATACCTTAGTATGATGATATCATTCAGAAGAATAAGAAGGCAAGAGAATTTCTGAGGAAGAAGGTACTCCAAGAAGGGGTAAGGGATTTATGTGTGTAGATGATGTAGCTCAGCAGGAAGATGGAAAATCTCTTGAGTACAAAGATCCAAAAGGCCATAGCACAGCGGGTCTTTTGTAGGCTGAGTGAGAGTTTGTCTCTGGCTACCAAGTATCAAATGCAGTGTCATAGAATTGAGGAAGCAAGTATGCTCTTAGTGGCTAAAACTATACTTATTTGAATTATAATCAAAGCAGTTGGGAATATAAATATTTGATTTTGTTGCCTGTGATTTCAGTTTTCTATAAAGATATAAATACAGTTGAAAGGAGGAGGTAGGAGTCCAACCCCCCAAAAAAGAAGAATCAAGATATATCATGTACAGATACAAATTGACTGTAACAAATGTCATTGTGTATACCTACATTGTGTCAATAAACTTAAATAAATTAAAAAAAGAAACAAATATAGTGGCCAATATGTAGGGGCCAACTTTGGCTCATTTATATAAAATTACCATGGCCTAGACATGATATTCTATAAAAACTTTCTGCAATTTCAAAACTCACCCACCAATTCTCTTCTCAAAAATCTTCCCTGAGTTTGAGGAGCAGTGTGTAAGCGCTGACTAATCAGTTGTCTTCCTTTGTCACAGTGCTCTTTACTCTCTTACATGAATATAATCACGTTGCAGTTTTTGACTGTGTACCTCTACGTTATTCTTTATTCCCTGTTTCTAAATCCAAACTGGAGCCTAACACCTTCAAACTTCTTAAGTCTTGCCTTACATTTTCCTTTTCACCATTCCCACCTGCCTTTTATAGGAGAACTGAAAGAATGGTTTGTGCTATCATTGTTTCATCATTTTTTCATGCCTTCATCATGTAATCTGTGCAACTGCTTTGAAGATAATAATTGACAATATATTAGCCATTGTTAATCTCCCATTATTTGTTTTTAAAATTATGTATCATTGTTTTCAAAAAGAATTAACTGATACCTTTGGCACTGTTGCGTGGCGAAATCACATGCAGTGGAGAAATATCTTTTAGGAATCTTCAAACATGATTCTTTTCATTAGTGTGATTCAGTAAAATATACTCTTTTCCTGTGATTAAATGAAGTGGAGAGATAGTGGACGTGTAGATTAGTAATCTAAGCAACCTGAAATCCAAGCATTGTCTACAGTGTAGGTGTTAATTTATGTAAAACCTGCAATTCCAGCACTCGGGAGGCTGAGGCAGAAAGATCACTGTGAGTTTGAGGCCAGCCTGGGCACAAAGTGAGTTCAAGGCCAGCTTGAACTGCATAGTGAGACCCTGTCTCAAAAAAAACTTACAAAAAAGGGGTAAAAGTAAAATGTTATAGGGCTTCATAGGAATGATAAATAATAGGTGGGGAGATTAGGAGAAAAAAGGTTTGAAGTATCTGAATTAGTTCAAGAAAGATTGGATTTAGTTGTAAGAAATATGAAAATAAGGCTAGAGTAAGCAAAGAGCAAAATGGAAATCACAGAAAAACATAAAAAGTTTTGTTTGTTTACAGAAATATTCATTAAAAGACTTTCATGATTAGAGGAGTTTAATTTGCCTCTATTCATACACTTGTAGTTACTTATTCATTTGCATCTATTAAGGAGTATTATTATCCCTAGTGTTTTGGTCAAGCATTCATATCTCATTCATTATGTAAACCAAAGTACCTATGGTGACACTCAGAGCTACACGTCTCTAAAACTTTGGGAGGCAATGTGACGTTATATAAGGTACTAAAACTCTATTATAATTCAGGAATTAGTATTTTTTTGTACTGGCGTTTCACCTTAGTACCTTGTGCAAGCTAGCCCAGAACTCTACCAATAGAGCTATATTTAGCATTCTTATTATGTTACTTGCTTATCTAGATACTGAGTATAAGAGGTCTATTTAGTATTAGAATTATTTTGAGATTTGATTAAATCAATCAATTAACAGTAGTTATTTCTATTATAAAGATGGGTTGTCAAAATGAAATAGAAAGAATGAGGAGTGTAGTCAAATCTATACTCACTGTTTATTGATATCTTATTTCAACTTTGTTTTTATCTTTTCTCCACTCTTACAGAATTTTAAAACCTGAAGTTATGATAGCTATAGATATTTACTTCATGCCTGCCTGGAGTTCTACAATGGAGTGAAATGTCAGCATCAGGGAAATGAAATTCATCTTTTCACTGTTTAAAATTAAACAATAATTTAAAACTCTTAGTTGTCTGTTAGAATTAGTTGTCTGTTAGAACAGGGACTACAGAGAAGATTGTTTTACGGATATGACATGTACTGAAATGTCAAGTATAATTTTTGGTACATGGCTGATTTTCAACAAATTTTTCTGTATTAATTCTTATGTATTTATGTTCACAATGCATAGAACACCATGAACAGGCTAAAAGAAATCTGGATGTATTGAGATGTGCAAGATTTTTAAGATCCTGTGGTTATAACAAAGTGGCTTCCAGTGAAGTATTCCAGAGAGCAGAGTAGACACTCACTTATCTTCCAGGTTACTGTCTGCAATTCTGTTTTCAGCTGAACAAAAGAACAAGCACGTATCTAAGAAGCAAAAGACTGTGAGTACATACTTATGTCTGCTTTTGTTCTTCTGGAATCTTAATTGATATCACACTCCAGTTACCTAAGAAACACACATGCACAAACTCTTAATAGTTTAAATAGTAGGAGGAATGATTGAATCACACAATATGTCTGATATAATTTATTATCTTGCTATTCAAAACTTGTTTGAAATGTGTGTAAGGTTGTTTTATTGGGGTTCTCTGGAGGAACAATTCCAGTGTAAAATATATCCACGTTTACACAAAGGTGTTTATTAGAGAGGTTTCCTGGATCAAGGGCAGAAAACTCCACAATGGCGATCTAGGCATGAGAACATCAGAGGATCCGGCAGCAGGCAGAGGGGGCAGTTCTGGAAATTCACTGTAGGGTCACTCCTGTGAGTCTGTGCTGGAAGACAGAAGAGATGGCAGACCACTGTCTGAGGTGGCAGTGAAGACTGGAGCACTTTTAAGAAAAGGGAAACACTTTCTTCTTTCCTTTTTTTATTTTGTCTGCCAACAAGCCTGATATTGGTGCCACCCATATTTTGGTGGGTTCCCCCAGCCCCTAGTTTTCTAATTTTTCTAAAATTCTTTCTTTCAAGATATATTTCTTTAAACTAAAGTCTTTTCCATTCTTGCCTTGTCAAATTCTCATGTATTCTTTAAAATTTAGGTCTTTTGAAATACCACTCCAATGGCAGCAAAGAAACAAACCCATAAAGTCAAAGAAAACTATAGAGGACAAGATATTACTAGAAGCTATTAGGAGCTTGATTTTGAAGGAAAAGTGGTTAACTAACCTAGGAAAGTCAAAGCATTTACAATCTGTCTCACTCATGGTGATGAAGTGGAAGATCAATATAAAGAAAGATGATTCACCCAAGGAACCATGGGAAGCTCATTCCTGAGGGGTCTGTTCACTGTGGAAGATGAAGGTGAGGCCTGGTACTGTATTTACATGAAAGAAATTCTTATGTAGTTAATTAAGAATAGAAAGTTGATAAAAGAAGTAATAAAATTGAAGCATTAATACTCATGAACAATGTGTAATTAATAATAGTTATACAATAAGACGACAGATGAAGTAGAAGAAAAATTATCAACAAATGCAAGAATGTTTTTCAGACTGAAGGACATGAATCTTAGGAATAGTCAGGGCCCATTTAATTTGGAGAAAAAGTATATATATAATTATGTACCTGTGTATGTGTATGTGTGATGTGTGTGTTGTACATATAATGTGCATACAAATGTATAAAGCACATATCACATATATATTTAACACTAAGACCCACCACTGTAGACTGTTTAAACATTGAAGATGAATCAAGAAAAAAACTCAAGAAAAAAGTCATAAAATAAGAATCAAAATATCACAGAATTCTCTATAATAGAAAAGAGTAACTTGAAATTCTGATATTCTGAAATAACTGTTTTTGAAACAGTGTCTCACTGTGTAAGTCAGACTGGCCTCAAACTCATAATGACACATCCTCCTGCCTCAGCCGCCCAAGTGCTGGGCACTCAGTGACATTGATGTACCATTATTATTTGCCTATTGAACCTGGCAATTGAATTGGAAGTATAAAAAGGTTTCTAAACATCAGAAGATTCAAAATTGTTCTATTCTTTTATCTTTTCTTTAAAAAAAGTACTGGAGGTGGATCCCATCAAAACAAGAGCTTATACAGAAAGGAGGAAGGAGGTAATAGTCTGATGCTGTGAAGCCGTGTACGCAGGGTTCACCCTATCAGCTCACTGCCGTGTTGGCCAGGTGATCTCTGTAGCCTCTCGATAAATCAGTAAAATCAGATCTTTCAAAAGCAAATTTTTGTGGCCTATTTTTATCATGGTGGTAAGAAATTAGGCTTTGTTTTTCAGAATTAATATCCACCTCTTGAAGTGATTATGTTATCAATCAGTCGTCCCTAAACACTTTCAAATAGATAATTTTCCCACATAATTTATAACAGTATATTGGCAGGTGCAATGTAATTACTATTTCTTGATGGATAATGTTGTTAAAGTAGGTAGTGTATCAAAACAGGACACAGAATGAATAAATCCCATTGAGAGACCTTCCAGATATCAGATTTTCTAAATAATAAATTGATGTAAATATATTAATAAGAAGGCAAATGAGTTCATATTTCATCCTAATAAAAACCACTGATATGTTCAAAGACATACTACATCATCTCATAAGAATATTTTTAATGAGCAATATTAATAATGACAACTTGAATTCTTTTTTTGGTCAAATGCTTCTATATATATATATGTATATATATATATATTTTTTTTATTTTAGAAAGCAAAACAGAAAAAAGGATAGAAATAATACAGAATTTCAAAACAAAATAAAACAACAGTAAGAAATGTGTTTTTTGTTTTAATTCTTTCCTGAAACATTCAAAGAAATAAAAATTAATTTTTACCATAACAAATTCTATGATTATGATATGAAGAAATTCTTTTCCACTGAATCTCCTTTTGTTCTTTTGTATATTTAATATGATTACTTCTCTTCATTTTAATTGCTTTGGTTTCTCTGTCTTCAATGGATTTGAAATAACAAATCATGCTGGGGGTTTAGCTCAGTGGCCTAAGCACCTGTCTGGCAAGTGCGAGGTTGTGAGTTTGATCCCTAGTGCTGCAAAAAAAAAAAAAAAGAAAGAAAGAAATAACAAATCAGGATAACTTCTCCAGCTTTTTGTTTGTATTTCTTTTGTACACACACACACACAGGAAAACCACTTTAAGATTCAATATCTTTTCCACATTGTAGGAGTGGCTACATTAGCAATTTTTACATAATAATTTTATATTACATTGGCATATGTTTCCATTAAAAGGAGAAAAACTTCATTAGTGGACAAGCTTATTAGCATTTTGTCAAAAAATAATGTCTCCATTTTGTGTTAGTGCCATAATATGAAATTCCAAATGACTGCTTAAAATTTGTTTCAGCCTCTACAGTTGAGCCATGAGCATTACCAGCACGGTGAGTAGGAGGTTTCTATGCATGCCGCTTTTGTCTTTGATTCAAGGCATCTTGTAAGAAGCGATGGAAATGACAGCAATAGTGGTTAAACACTACTTGGTTTTTTACTTGATGCTATATTGTCTGTCTTCATCATTTTCAAAAGGATCTGTCTCAGACCATAATTGTTTGTTCATCTGTGTGATAAGAGCATAAATAAGACATTTATATCAGACTCTGCAACTATTTGGAGGTGGTGCTATTCCTGTTGCACCACTAACAAAAACAGGTAGTGAATGTGTTTCCAACAATCTGTATTATAAGACAAGTGTTCTCAAGAACAGGATCAAAGGAAAAGCAGTTCTGTGCTGTTGCATTTCACTAATTCATACAGTGATAAGAGAGACATCATTGTGAAATTTTTATTCATTCTCTTCAAATTAAAGAGAGAAAGTACATGTAAAAGAAGAATAACTTCTAAGTAATTACTGGATTTTTTAAAAATTGTCTTCTCAATTGCTACATCAAATTATTCTAAGGTTGAAGTCATCCCTAGAAGTCATTTAACTCTATGTTCTAATCTCCCATTTGATAATTTATTTCCTAGTAGATGTCTACTAGGAAAAACATATAATTTTGGGTTTTTTTAACACTTGAAATAATTTAGGTTTACACTTGTACACCACCTCTATTTAGAACTATTTGTATAAAAACTTTTTTTCAATATTTCTATTTATATATAAGAAAATATTCTCACCAAAATGATCGCTCTTACTTTCACTTTATTTTCAAGACAAATGGCATTTAAAGAAATTATACTTCATACATAAAATCAGGCAGCATACAAAAAATAGTCTCCTTAAAAACATCATAATCAAGTGCTTAAAATGTTCATAATTTAATAGAATATTATGACACAAACAAGTTGTATAAAAAGTACACATAATCAAACCTCATTAAATTGTACAAACTAATACTATCAAAACTAGTATTTGTAAATTTCCATTTGTATGAATTTTACCTATTTTCTTTTTTAAAATATAAGAGATTCAGATCAGTTTCTGTTTTCTGCCTAGATCATGAGTCAGATGTTAGGTATAGTATAGTATTCAAGATGGAAATGGGAACTCTTTGGCATAGGTTAACAGGAGGTGACAATGGGTGAGTAAAAAGAATGGATTTGTAGTGGGAGGAATTAAAGTGAAAATAGTATGCTGCCAAAGAGATTTTCTGGCACTTTGTCTTGGTCTTTTCAAGAAGAACACAATGTGTTCAACTTCTGTTTAATTTTGCGTTTGAAATAGTTTATGGTAGTTATGAATTATATACACTCTTATGGCTTCTAGATCTGTAAAACACTTATTCTGTAGAAAAATTGGAAAGTTTACAGTCCCTTAGTATGCACTGAGATGGGTTGGTGGTGCAATCTATGCTCTTAACCATATCACTGTTCTGCTTTCATGTGGACTCAAGGGGAAATACTGAAATCTACACTTGACAAAGAGATTATCTTTAAATAGATCACTTTACTCTGTGGTCTATTTTCTAGAGGTTTATGTAGGTTCCAGCTGACAGCTTTACCCAACTTGAATGTATGTCAAATACAAACAGTCCAGTAATAGTTGAAGCCTGGACTGACAAACAACTGAAAGTAAGACTTATAGGTTAGAAACACGTAGTTAGTTGTTTAAGATTAAAGATAAGAGCTAATCCTGAGTATTAAAATGGTTTGATAAATGGAGGGGGCATGAAAGAAAACTGAATTCAATGCAGAATCCAAATTGAATGACTAAAAGAGGTTAGTGTTAGCAATAGTATTCTATTCTATTAAAATGCATTTGAGGTCAGAGGTACATCATTTGCCTTCAGCACAGTGAAAGTGACCTCCTCCAGTATATTTAGGATGTGTCAGAGTGAGGTTTATTTTCCTTGGTAGCTGATTTTATTATGTTTTATCCTTATGAGATTTGCTTTCCTTCTTATAGGGGATGAATTCTGTGTGTAATAGTCATGATTATGATTGAGGAAAGAGAAACGATAGGCATTTCCCTGTTTTGGGAACACAGGAAGCTAGAAAAAGATCCACCTAATCATAGATGGGTGGCAAATTTGCAAAGATGAGCAAAAGGATTTGATTTCAGGAATATCTTCATGTAGGTCATCATATGCCATCTAAATTAAATAACAGAACAGTTGGGGTAACATGAGTGAGATAAAAGGGATAGCATTTTAAAGGTACCTAAACATCAAGTTTTGCTTCAATCATGTCTTTACAAAATATATTCATTTAAATTGTAAATTCTACACAGAACTTCATAATTGGGTTGCATAAAACCCTAAGCCTTGCATAAAACCCTTTATAATATTATATGCAAATATAAATATCATACAGTTTCATTATCCATGTGTGCAACTTTATCACAGTGTAACCTAAATCTAATTTGGAGTTTTTACATAATATATTTTAATTTCTGGATAAAATACCTGAATTGTAATTACAAAATTTAATTTAAATTATCCACTTAGTGAAAGCGTTTATGTGAACTTATACATGTCCAAATAATATCAAAGCTCATTGAATGTTTAAGTAAAATTTCATCTGAATATTTGATATTTGAATTCTGAAAATATAATATTGATGTGTATAGTGAAAATAAATACTGATTCTCTGTTGCACGCATTAAGTATTGGAGAAAATTCGATCCCCGGTACCAAAGGAAAAAAAAAAGTGAGACTCAGATGTCAACTACAGCAAGCTCTGTTTCCCTTAAAACAGAGTATGTTCTGCATCACTATCTCTGATTTTTGATGAGATACTACCTTGGGCTTTCTAAAATAATATCCTATGTGCTAAGTCACATACACTTCACAGGATAAAAGAAAAAAAAAGAAATACTTAAAAATCACCTCTCCATAATCTACAGTATATGTTATACTTTAACTGAGAAAATTAGTTGAGCATTTTTTTCATATGATAAAAATTCTAAGCCTTTTACATACTTAATCTAAATAGTCTTTGTAACAGTTGTGTGAGGTAGGCACTATATTTTCATCGAGTTTTTCTTCAAATGAGAAAACAAAAGCACAAAAATTTAAGATAATTTTCCATGATTACATATGTAGGTAGAGGTAAGAGTCAGGATTCTACTTGCAGGATTTGAAGCTAGTATATGGTGTGTAATAGATTGTTAATACTTCATATAGACTCACTTCACTAATTTAGGAAACTTGCACAGGAAGGCTTATAATGCATCTTGAGATTAATCTATGATATTCAATATAGTTGAGATAAAATAATAAGATTCGAAATTTAAAAATTTTAATAAACATTACCATGCTTGATTTCCATGTTGATTTCATATTAATATACTGCCTCTCCTACATTGTGGTATTTGAATAGAATGTGATTTTTAAAAAAGTCTTGTTTGCTGATTAAAATAAATTAATGACAGCAATGTATTAACATGAATATTACACCCCAAATCTGATCCTATAGAATAGACTAAAAATAAATGGACTTCTGTGTAAAGCAAAAGCTGTATTTGACAATATGTGTTCTCATTTCTTACACCTTTATGGAGTTGGGAATTCAATAGAAATAAGTGGACCAAATTCTACAAAAGCATGCCTTCATGTACCAGGAGCATGAAACTTGGAGATAAGTGTTCCAAGTTTCGAGTCAATTGCTCTGCAGCCTTGCAAAATGTCGGTGTCTGAAAGCAGGTCATTTGCCCTGAACCAATGCCAACATATCAGAGTAAAACATATTTCTTGTTGAAATGTAAATAATTAAATTCTGAACTTTTTCAAAGTATTTTTAGCATTATGGAATTTTATAGGTCATTGTTTGACCTATACTAAAAATAAAAACCATAGAGACAAGCCCCCTACAGTATATTGCCTGTTAACTATTCTTCTGTGGGACAGGGGGAAGGCCTAAGAATTGGGAGACTGGATTTCTAATGTGCATAGTGTAGAGACAGACTTACAAATGTAAACTAAATTCATACCCTAACTAGGTGCAGTCTGCATGTCTCCACGGCAAGGACATTTTATGTAGAATGAATTTTTCTATTTCAGATGATGTTTGCACCAAAGCATATATTTTATTTGAATCACTATGTTTGAACAATTCTAGGTAATCCTTTAGTCTTTTTATTAAATCAGGAGGTTGAAAATTGGAAATAGGATTTACTTCTTTAAGAAATAGGTACATGGTTTGGGTAGGAATTTCCTAATCGTTAACACATAAAATTGGACTGATAAAATTGGAGGGGAGAGAGAGAGGTTTCCTGTAGACATTTAGAAGGGCATGATTTCTTTCTGCATGATCTACATGGTTGCATCACACTTCCCTAAGACCATGGAAAATATAGTTTGATTGAAATTTATGTAGCTTATGTACCTGTGTTAACATATTGCACAGAGATACTGCATGATAGTATATATTACATATATGCTTTTTCCTCTTTTTTTCCTTCCTTTCATGCAGTCAGGGTTAAGTTATTGGTTTGCACAGTGAGAGACTCCATCTTTTGATTTCTTCTCACTGAGAGGAGTAAAAGAGTATGGCTCCAGCGTACACATAAGTCGATTTACCCAGCCTTCTGGCATTCCATTCTTCTCTTTTACTGGGTCATTCTGAGAATGACTACGTCTCTAAATTTAGTTTTAGAATTAAGGGGTAAAATGGAATTCCACTGGACTAGGTGACTTTCCAATTTTGAAAGTTAAATTAAAAGCTGGGTATCGATCTAGGTAAAAATAATTCCCTTTTGATAATGTCTCATGTATTTATTGCTTAAATGAAATGTAAAGAAAAAGATAGCTGAATCAAGGTAGGGTTTGTGTATTTCTGGGCTTGGTAGCATCT
Source organism: Cuniculus paca (assembly GCA_004365215.1). NCBI lineage: Eukaryota > Metazoa > Chordata > Mammalia > Rodentia > Cuniculidae > Cuniculus > Cuniculus paca. The sequence continues at coordinate 1,933 of RJWT010024223.1, read as the reverse complement.
AATAACTCTTTGCTCTTCACTCTAATTTTGTGTACTTTTTGTTCAATATTAATAGTATTCTAAGTACTGTAGGGGATGGAAATGTATTCAATCTGGTAGTTTTTAAACTTTATCCTGTTTCACTATGTTTTCATATATGATGAGTACCATGGGTGTAATAAATATAGTTTTCTGCATTCTCATAAGTAGTGACAACCAACCAGTGTGTTGAGACTTTGTAGTAGGAAATGGATAAATTACTGTTTTAGCTTGGACAACAGTGCTTACTCAAGCAGGAAAAGATGTGAGACCCAAACTGTAATTTTCTTATTCATGTAAACAATTGTATAAAATTACATTGGCTAATTATTTAATAAGATGTCCTTTGACTTTCACAGAGCACTGCCTCTTCAGAATTGTTTCTTCATTTGTGTTGTCAGACTTTTAGATAACAGATAAATAGCTTTTGCACTCCTAAATATGAACTTAAATTTTTTAAGATGAATAATTTTTATTTCTTCATCTAAATTATAGATATCCTCAAACAAATGAAAAGTCAGTTGAAACCCAGAAAGCTGCGAGACAAAGAATCAATAAAGAGTTACTCCAAAGAATCTTTGAACCAATAGCTGGATTAGAGTTCGTCCACCTCAAGTGCATGCCAAATCCTGATTTAGGATGCTGTTAAAGAATTATCAGAGCAAGCAAAGGATCCCTAGGTAGAAAAAAAGAAACACTGTGCAAAAAAGATATCTAGAAGCACCAATTTGCCATTGTCCATTTCTGCACTATTACTTTTAATAGCCGAGGTCAATCTATACCGGGTGCTACTACATTAAAGGGTCTTAGCCTTTAAAAACTCTAAGCCTTGGTCTTATTATTTCTAGTCTCACTTTCTTCCATGATGTAGGTAAAGGAAAGGTTTTTTAACAAAATTTCTTTAAGAGGCTAATTGGTACATTTGACATGCTTGAAATCCTAGCTAGCCAGTTGATGCTTTTAGCTTGAGATTTTGATTTCTGTAAAAATGTAATCTCCTCTGAGAGAAGCATAGGTTTAGCGTGAGTGTTTTGGATAATAGATTATTTTTTAATGTTGTCACCATGGAGATCAGGAGCCCTAAAAGAATATGCAAGAGGAAAGGAATCAAGAAAGCAGGGCCATGGGCAAGTGGTGTCCTGTTTGGGTTTTCCTGTCAGAAAATTCTTTCTAATTATTCCCTTAACACAGCTTGATGCTGTGTATAAGCATCCGTTTTACTCGTCAAACTACCAAAAAAACTTTTATTTTTTTTTTCCAAAGAAAAATTACAACTTCAATGTCAAGTCAGTAAATGGTATGCATGGATATAAAGCCATCTTATAAGTCAAGGTTAAATCTTTCAAGCAAAACTTGCTTCCCGTTCAAGATAGGGTTACAGTAACATTTATAACATTTAAGAATTGAACTGTAAAAGAAAAAAGACATCTCCACGGATGTCTTTGGGTCTAAATTGGCCCAACATAACTTCCTAAAATCCAGTGGGGTTGTGGCCTTATCTGTTAGTCACTATAAAGTTCAGAGAACAAAATGAGATGAAATTGGATTGGTCATATAAAAACATGTAGAATGCATATTGAGAATACAGAATTTATACTAAAATAAGACTTACTTACAGTCTTATGTATATATACTTAGATGGACACATAGATAAATAGATAAACAAAATAGCAGATGAATAAGTCAAATATATTTACTGGGATCATCCTGTAGTACTAGTTCAGTTTTTCCACTGTTTTTTTGCTATGATGTTTGTGATAGTAAATCCAGGTGCATGACATATGCTGACATAGGTTATACACAAGCTTATATAAGAGAATTATGTTCTATGAAAAATAGAGCATGAGAAATCTGTGACTTGAACTCAGGTAACAGATGTTCAGTACTGTGTTTAAGTACCTCCCACCTGACATAA